>JAJIZL010052474.1:0-19384 GCA_023969395.1 Amblyomma maculatum | reverse complement strand
GTATGTATGTATGTATGTATGTATGTATGTATGTATGTACCTATTATCCGCTAAGCAAAGTCGGAATTTATAATGGTCCGTCAATTGATCCAATCGAGAAATGTCAACAGGACTGCGCTGCGATAAAATACTGTATTTATTGTCTTCAGGCCCAATTTTCTGTATCTCAGTGGTACATTTCAGGAGTTCTGTAGTTTTCTTTGTACCATTGTGCGTTATCGGTAGTTTTGTAGCATAATTCTATTTTTCTCAAAACTTTCTCTTCTCAGCACCGTTTCACGGCTGTAATCCGCATAGACAGTCTTTTGCAACAAGGAAAAATTTTCTAAAGTTCTCGAACTGGGGATTCATTTCACGAAAAAGAAAACGTTTCACCATTCACTTACTTTAGCGGCAAAAGTGCTGCTTGTCTCGAAAAAGACATCCTCGGCGGGCAGTCCATCTACCCCGCCGTTGTAACGGCGTGTCATTAGCGACCAGCGCTGAGATATTAGGTAAGCGGGGTATATGGAACATATCTGCAGGAAGTCAATAAAAGCAAACTTCGTTGACTAGTTGGTGACATGTTGATCATTGTCAGTATACATATTCGCCGGTCAAAGTGTTAGAAATGGTCGGAAACAGCATTGTAGATATGTCACACGGGTAAGAGAAACGAGAGGAAAGTAATGAGCGTTAACTAAAAACATGTTAGCTTGACGTTCGGTTGAGCGGAATCCAGGTGGCTTGCCAAATCATCAGCCTAACTACACCCACTGCGAAGCAAATGCCTCTCCCATATTCCTCCAATTAACCAGGCCCTATGCAATCCACAGACAACAAATTCGAGGAAACTTCATGCCTGCTCTTAGGAACTAATTTCTTCCACTCGCTGCTACGTTTGGTTGCCTTAGAACCGAGCCCGTCCAGCTTAGCGACAATCAGCAGGCTGTAATGGATTCACACTGAATGCCCAGTCTAAGGCCGTTTCTAGTTCCGGGGCTAAATTCACAGTGGCTGTCGTTTGCTCTCTGACCCACTCTTCTTGCTGCCTCTGTAGCGTCATACCCATCAAGCTCTTTTTCATAGTTTGCTACGTTGTCATCGACGGAAACTGACTCATTAGCCCAGCCTCCATGTCTCTTCTTCATATAGGTGAGTACCGGTAAGATGTAGCTGTTACAATTTAGGCAATTTGTAATTGTCCTGCAATTTAATACTGAGACACTTTAAAGCTTCCTTGTTACCGCCTTAACACAACCTAAGAACAAATTGTTGTCCATTACAACGTTGATACAGCTTCAACCTGCATTGATAATGATGTGTATATCTGGTTACCTAAGACATGATACAATGTTATTCTCCACTAGCGACTCTGCTCGCTTCGTTACAGCGTGATTCCGTTCTCTCAACGGTACGGATGGATGGATGGAAAATAGGAGCGTCCCCTTTGAAACGGGGTGTTAGCAGTTGCTATCATGCTTATTTTACCCGTATATTTTAATTATTATTTTAGATTGGTTAACTATACCATCATCCCATTTATTCAATTTTTTTTCTACATTACTAACATTATGTCCCTCCTACTTTTAAGCCACCAATCTTCCAATCGTTTTTTGCTAGCTTCCACCGCAGGTTCATTCACCTGGCCACTGGTATCTCTAAACCCCAGAGCCTCAGGAAGAGTGACTGCGCCTGCATCGACTTCCAGATGGATACCATTACATGGATGGATGGATGGATGGATGGATGGATGGAATATAGGAGCGTCCCCTTTGAAACGGGGTGGTAGCAGTAGCTATCATGCTCATTTTTCTCCCTATATCCTAGTTACTGACAATTATTGAACAGTGGCGAGTTCGCAGACTCGTGCAAGTGTTTTCGTTCAGCAGAATGCAAAGGTTATTATTGGCGGAATTGCAGCCCTTACTTGTGCTAGGTCAAGTGGTATATCGGCGCAGGAAGCCTGCGTAGCACCGTCAACCATGGTGTTACTGGGACAGCTCCTCGCCTTCAGCGTCATGGATAGGGCCACGGACGTTCGACGACTATTGAGCACTCTCAGAGGCCGAACCACGTCTTCGTCAATGAGTCCGCTCTGTGAAGTCGTTCAGTCTGCTATAGTAAGATCAGTATGACGATGCGTTTCATAGGCACAACAATTAAAGCGTTTACCACCGAGTCTTTGGAACGACGCTGGAGCCCTTTCACCGTTAAGGTACGCAGAGAACATTCTAAAAAGAGGATTACCGCTCTTTATTCATGTTTCTTTCTTATAAGAGCTAAATATCTCGCGTCCATGTGATTATACTTGTGTGGTTGGGAACAAAATATAAATTGAACGGTTTTCTCTGAGACTTGTGTTATTTTTAGAAATTGAAAATGGGTTTCGTGCCATTTGATGCAAACCCCTGACAGCGAAAGGCGAAAGAGAGTGCGTTTGACAAATTCAAATGGGATGGCACTAGGATGCAAGCAAACTTTTCCGAAGTTTGCTTGCGAAATTGGTTGGTGACGGCAATACTCGCTCTTTATTTTGCCACGTTCCCGACATCACTAATCTAAAGGGTGGCTTTTTGGGCTTGTTGGTGCGTGAACATAGCGAGACTGTAGCGCAAAGCAGACAGGACACACGAGAAGAACGAACAACACGAGCGCTAACTTCCAACAATCTTTATTTCAGACATGCAGCACATTTATGCACCTAAGATAGGAAATCACTTGTGCTGACAGTATCACCGCCGGAGAAAAGAGAGTTCTTTATCGCATAAACTAATAGACGGAGTGCTAACACAAGTCTCTCCGCAAGCATTTATCTTCTCAGCTTCAATTATCATTCGCGTGGTCATGTAAAAATTTCTTGCTAGCACAACTGTTTGTTCCAAGTACGGTTTGCAAGTTTTCGATTCACAAGAAAGAATATGATCAACAAGAGTACTACCCTTCCCATTCTTGACATTACGTGCGTGTTCCATTAATCGCTGATTTAGGCACCGTCCTGTCTGTCAGATGTAGTGGCCACCGCATGATAAAGGTATCTTGTACACAACACCTTCAATGCAACTGACGTAAAGCTTCAGATGACGAGTCGTGCAAGCTCGTGCTCCGTTACTGTTTGATTTGCCAATCTTGCACAAGGAATCGAGTTTTTTTGGAGCTGAAAATACGACAGTTGTGTTTGCCCTACGTCCAATTCTCTTTAGATTATGTGAAATTCTGTGCATATACGGCATAACAACAAAGCGTTTTCTTCCATCGGACAACGGAGGCTGTTGACACTGATCACTATTGAATTTTCTCAGAAGTTTCTCGGCGACAGATACCTGGACATCGGCAGGGTACCCAGCATTAGTCAACCTTGCGGATTGCTCTTTAAAACTTTCAGTTATCGTGAAGATAACTGAAACAATAAACCGTACTTGGAACAAACAGTTGTGCTAGCAAGAAATTTTTACATGACCACGCGAATGATAATTGAAGCTGAGAAGATAAATGCTTGCGGAGAGACTTGTGTTAGCACTCCGTCTATTAGTTTATGCGATAAAGAAGTCTCTTTTCTCCGGCGGCGATACTGTCAGCACAAGTGATTTCCTATCTTTGGTGTATAAATGTGCTGCATGTCTGAAATAAAGATTGTTGGAAGTTAGCGCTCGTGTTGTTCGTTCTTCTCGTGTGTCCTGTCTGCTTTGCGCTACAGTCTCGCTATGATCACTAATCTCCATGTTTTGGAATAGGTGCTTTTGTGTACGATGCACGGATTAAATTGACACTAAAATGCTCCTGCTTTTAATGGGTGCCCTTTGCTCCCTTTCCCTCGTGTAGGGCAGCCTCCTGGGCATCACCTGGTTAACTTCTCTGTCTTTCTGTTCGGTTTCTCTCTCCGCTGGATGTCCGCTTAAGTTCTACTTAACAGCGACACTTACGACTATTATAATAGTCGCTCGATGGGAGCACTGAATCAAGTCCAGAGCGAAGATGAGTAAAATGTAGAGTATGTCCATCGTCTGTTTTATTAATTGGATCGAATAAATGTGCTAATCTAAAAGGCACATTCGAGCCACACCAGCAAGGGATATTTCAGAATCATGACCAGGGTTGGTTAATCCCCTCCAGCTAGGAGCACAGCAAAACATTACACAAAAATAGTCTGACAGCGGCCCTCGTCTTGAATTCACATTGAGAAAGCGACGTCTCGGGTCGCCTGATGAACAACGGCTTGAGATACTGAACTGCCCATTAACACTATAGCGTTCTATACGCGAAGAAGAAGGTTAACTGTACCCAGGATAAGATGGTCACGCTATTCCAGGTGCCATAAGCGAGCCTGCAGCCCAATAGGTCTCCCAGCATAAAGTTTTGAGGCGAGACATCGATGGATGGAATATAGGAGCGTCCCCTTTGAAACGGGGTGATAGCAGTTGCTATCATGCTCATCCCCCCCCCCCCCCCATATATCTTAATCATTATTTTAGATTCGTTAACTATATCATTATTCTATTTATTCAATTTTTCTCTCTACATTACTAACATTTTGTTACTTTTCTGCTTTTAGCCCACCAATCTTCCAATCGTTTTTGCTAGCTTCCACCGCAGGTTCATTTCCCCGGATACAGCTATCTCAAAACTCCACAGCTTCAGGAAGAGTGACTGCGCCTGCATCCACTTCCGGATGGATACAATTACATTCTAGTATAATATGGTTAATTGTTTCTGTGGATTTATCACATATTGTAGATATGTCATCTTCCTTGTTAAATTTATTTTTGTGCCTGCGTGTTCTAAAGACATCCTGATCTAGCTTCAAAACGTAGGGCACTGCCTACTGAGTTATCAAAGAAACCTTCCTTCTGATCTGCGTTTTCCACTTTCGGTATAGTTCCACCTTCTGTTTGTTTTCCATCGAATTTATCCAATTTTTACCTTCTGTGTTTATCACCTGTTGCTTAACGCTCCTTATTTCTTCGTCTTTGTGACCAGCATACTTACTAGTTAGTTTCCTAGTTCTTTTAATCCAATGTGTTTCGACACTTTTTAGGTATAAGTATTTAAATACTTTAGCTGCCCATCTGTTACTGTCCAATTTCCTCAGGCGTTCCTCATATAATATTTTACTCAGAACTTTCCGCACTTCAAAAGATGCCCAGCCCATATCTCCCTGTACCGCCTCAATTGTGGTTTTGCCGTGGGCACCAAGTGCTAATTGTCCGACGGCTCTCTGGTTTATTTGTAATGTTGACTGTACCTCTGCTTTTAGGCATAAAACCGCAGTTCCGAAAGAAAGCCCGGACCCCATATTTCCCTTCCAAATAACACTAAACACATTATACCTTTTGTGTCTCCAAAATGCCCTACGCTTCATTCTCCCGGCCTTTCTTCTCCTTTTTGCCCTAAGTGGCTGCTAATGCTCTTCAATGTAAGCCAATCCTTCGTTTACCCACACCCAGAGATATTTATAACCTGCCACTCTAGGTATTTCATGGCCTGGTATTTTAGGACCCTGATAAGCTGAGCCGTAGAAAATCTTCAGACATGACTTAACTGTGCTAAACGTGAAGCCTAGAGCGTCCCCTTCGTCTTCGCAGTAATGTACTAGAGCTTGCAAGTCTTCCGGACTGTCTCCTAACAGCACAATATTGTCTGCATACATTAAACCGGGGAGGCGCTGCTCTACCGCCGTTCCGCCTAATCTGTAAGACCGATTAGAACCTAGGTTACTTTCTTGTATCCTCCGTTCCATATTTATCATATAAAGCACGAAGAGCATCGGTGATAGAGGACAGCCTTGTCTTAATCCTTTGCATACTTTGACATCTTCCGTACTTCTTATCCCTTCCCATCTAATTTCTACTTTGTTATCCTGGTATATTTTCTGTGGGAATGGCTGACACCTTCGTCTTTTATTATGTTCCACAGGAGTTCCCTGTTTACATTGTCGTACGCCCCGTTTATGTCCAGGAAGGCGGACGAATACAAAGGTCTATTTTCCCCTCTACATATTTCGATGCATTGGGTAAGCACAACAGGCTATCATCTAAGCGCCTACCATTTCTAAAGCCGTTCTAAAGTTCTCCAAGTATCTTGTTACTTTCTACCCATGCTTGCATCTTTAATGTCACCACCTGCATTGCCATCCTGTATATAACAGATGTTATGTTAATCGGCCTGTAGGAGTTTATGTGCATCATTTCTCCTTTCCCTTTATAAATCAAATTCATTTTGCTCTGCAGCCAGCTGACCGGAATTTGCTTATTCGTTATGACTGTTTCTAAAGCTTTTAACAACGTTTACTTACTTGGACTAAGTTCATCAATCAGCTTGATCGGAATTCGATCTATTCCTGTTGATGTGTTTTCATGAATATTTTTTTTTTGCCTTTTTCCAGTTCGGATTGGTCAGTTCTAAGCTGCTTTGCATTCTTCTATCTTGTGTTGCTAACATTATTTGCAGAGATTACCCTATCCTCGCTCTTAATCACTCGGCTACTACTGATGTAATGTAGGTCACTGCGCTGTTTCCCTTTAAACAATTTCCCTCGCTATCTAGAATCTGGTCCTGCTTTCTTTGATTCTTTTACCTAGCCAGCTTATATCATTCCAGAATTTTCTTGGTCCGCCTCTAGTGGTATAGGGGATTTCAGCCATCCAGCGATCGGTGGACTGCTTAGTTCTACTTTGGACAAGAGATATCTGTGCTTTCTTTGCCTCTGGGTGTTCCCTTGAAGCTGCCCGTCGTTGTTCAATGGTTTCCCTGATTTCCTTATTCTACCAGCTCCGTGGCTTCCTCTTTCCATCCAGCGGTTTGCTACTTTAACCTCCTTAATTTTTCTCCTTATGAGTAGTTCTATCTGTTCATAATCCCAGTCTTTCATGGGGCGTTTCTCTATTGCTTCATCTATGTCTGCTGCTATCTGCGCTATTTGATCGTTGTTTATTTCGCATTTACTTTTCTCTAAATTTCATTTCTTATTTCATCACGGGCTTCGTCTGCAGACTAATACGTTTATGATCACTTCCCAGACTACACTCCCCTTCTTCGCCTATTTCCATTTTTGTGACCTTGCTATAAACTCCCTGTGACAATAGACAGTAGTCAATGGTCGCCTGCTTGTTGAGGAATTCCCCCTAGATTTGTCCCTCGCATTTTGTTTCTCCATTTACATTAACTATCTCATGTCTCTCACAGAAATCTAGCATTAGCATCCCGTTACAATCCGTGTATCCATTCAGATCGTCCATGTGGCCGTTCATGTCCCCCAGTAGAATAATATTAGCCCCGTCTCCAGACTGGCTTATATCGTCACTGAGACAATCAAAGAGATCCTTGTTTTCTTGCCCTCATTGGTGCCTACTGCTTAAATAAACTACCCCTAGCCATTTCCTTATGCCGGCAATTGTTCCTGATACCCAGATATGTTCTTTGCAACATGATTTTATTCTTTGGCACTTTGTTCCGTTGTGTATCAACATACCTACCCCACCCCCTTTTTTTTCCTTTCCCGTTCTCTTGCACCCTTCCCAGACGTATTCTTCTATAAACCGCGGATATTCTAGATCCCTGAGATAAACCTCGCATAGTGCGTACACACCTATTTTGTCATCCTTCAGCTGCTGTTCTATCTCTAGCCCTTTCGCCCTTTTTCTACCTCCTTGCAAGTTTAGCTAGCTCATCCTAGTGGTAAATTTCTTTCTTGTACTTTTCTTTCTCGACCTCCTCTTTGCCATTTTTTGGGGCTCAGCTTCCGTTATTACGCTTTCTTCGGCTTCACTTCCAACTACCTCTGTGCACGGAGTCCTCGCGGACCCCCTAAAAAAGCTACAGCCCTGCCCGCTAGGCTCCAGCCGATCTCTGCTCCTACCCTTCCGTTAAAATGGATGCCATCTCGATGAAAGGCTTGGCAAAACCTTTTTTATACGCCTCCCTTGTTATTCCTCAACCTCCTCGAAACCCTTTCCCAGGCTTAACTTTCTTATGTGATGATTAACTGTCACCACACCCTTTTCAAGGTTTCCGTTCGTTCCTAACCTCCGCTACTGTGAACACATTGATCTGCGCTTGCTGTGCTATCGCCCTGATATCGTCAACTTCCTGCGCTAAACGTTCCACCACTCCTGCAGCGTCACCATTGAGGACATTGTTCAGCCCGGCTGCTACTATCACAATATTGCCCGGCTGCTACTATCATTTACGGAAGCTGTACCAGCAAGTTTTGATTTTCAGCCTTTAATAAACCTACTTCATTTTCTAAGGCTTCTACACGAGACACTAAACCGCCATTTTCTAGTTCAAATCTCTCTAGGCGCGCACTCAGCACGCAACACCGGCACAAAAAGGTCACTGCCTTCCGCTTCACCTACAGAGTCAAAACGCGTTTCCTTGAGGTTAAACTGCGCCTGACACTGAGTACACTTTACCTTCTTTTGATTGCACATCTTAAGCATGTATACACTGAACTATTTCTACTACAAATTCTCAGTATATACAAACTGCAAAGGAAAGAGACAAGAACGACTAGCAAACACGCGTTAAAATAAATTCCGCGAATGCCAATAGCTTCAAAAAAAGAATAATTATCTGAATAAAATATTCTGAAAGCAAATAAAGACAATCATCTAAAAAAATTATTGACAGCAGCGCCACAGCAGCTAAAGCTCCTCAAGAATTTGAAAATAGCGACACTCTCCTCAACTCCGACGTTTTCCTCCTCGAATATCCTCGCCCGCCGGCTGCTCGCGCTGCACACTTTTTTGGGCATCGCTCGCTCACCGTCCGGGAAGTTGGCTGGCACACGCGCGCGCTCTTAAGCTCGCGCTTTTTCGACGCTCTGTTATTGAATGAAAACGCGAGTAAGACATGCGACACGCTTGACTACCACGAGCCACATAAATTAGCGTCTCGTACGCGCAATGAAAGTGCCAATTACGAGAGCTTGCGGTACGAACAAAACCACTTGCTGCATAAATCTCACATTCCTTCTGACTTTTCAATACCCTCTGTCTCAACACGGTATAGTATATGAAGCCTAATATTTACAATATATTCCAACATTCCAGAATATTTTTAGCATACCAATGTTTAGTTAAACGTATATTCTCCTGGAACTAATTTTCGCGGAAGCGCAGTTTATGAAGTTGCTCACGAGGGGAGTTTTAGTAGTGGGATGGTTGCTTCGAACAAGCTGGGACATTTGCTTTGATGGCCGTCCTAAAATTTTCCATTACGATTCAGTCGGAGTTTGGCAACGCGCAGTGCACATGCAACGGCTTAATCGTTTTCGTAGTTGAGAATTTTCGCGGCGGCTTGAAAACGAGTATGAACTTTTTTCTATTAAGCATGAAGCGCCTTTAGCTACCGCTGTCGGCTACCTTGAGGTGATGTCGAGCCGAAACCGAGAGCCAAAGATCCGCGTGTGTAATAGATTCAAATTCTATGCCTCGAATTTTAGGGGTAGTCCACCGAAATTTGGATTCGACTTCACTGAATTCGCCGTACCCAAATTATAGGTTAGACATCGATTTTGGCCACATTCGGATGAGGTCAAATTCAGAGGGTTCCTGGGGCTGCACTCAGCGCGAGGTCCCGAAATTTGGACGTACACACTGAATTCGCCATATTCAAGTTAGGTTGGACACCACTTTTCGCCAGTTCGAACAAGGTCAAATTTCAAGTGTTTAAAGGGAAATGTTTGATGTGCGGATATATAGCCTTGCGGACACGTTCTGTGGACAAGTTCTCTACACGCTTTCCTGCGGCATAAGCCTATTAATGCTTAATAATCTCACTCATTGCACGCGTTATCGTTGAAAAGCGAGACGGTTCAGAAATTAAAGCGAGTGTATGTGCATTGTATGCATCAGCCGTCGTTATTAGAGCACGTTGAGCGGAACCATGAAGTGGAAACAATAACACGCATAACGACGCAAAATGATCAGTGAACTAAGTGAGATTGCCAGATTTGTGATGCGCTTGCATGCATTTTCAGTATACACAGTCGCTTGGAAGAAATGCACAGTACCTCGCAGAGATGGGCAGTCTTCGTCGGCGTAAAGTTATTGCGGCCATTTTGTGCAGCCACTTTTTTCTTCTAACGATGTCTTTCTTGCCGCTCGGAATCGCGAAAAGAACAAAGCCTTTTCACGCCGGCTTGTGCACTGAAATGCGCAGCAACTGGGCATAGTGGTGCACTAAAGGAGCGCGAATAACACGAAGAGCAAGCGCGCAATGTCAGGGAGCTCGGTAGTTGCAGCGGCGGCTGCCCAAAGTATGGCGCCGAAGAAAATTGAAAACACAAAAAGAGCGAACTTTTCGCGCACTTTTCCCGGAGACCGCCCGCGGAGCCAATCACCTTCCGATGGGAGAGGTGAGAGGAGAATCGGCGAGGGTGTGCGGCGCGGCAGCATAGCTCACAGAAAGTCGCCACTTTCAAATTATCAAGGGAGTTTAACATTGGGCTCGGTCAGTACTTGGGAGGGAGACCACCTGGGAACACCGAGTGGTGATGGCACTTCTTTTTCCCCTCCCCAACCTTCCCCTAATCCCAACTTCCCCTTCCCCCTGGTCACCAAGAGTATGCCACAAAGATGGCTAACATAAGACGTGACCAGTACCGCCTCCCTAAAAATAAACCATAGTCACCACCACCACCACCCAGTTTAACAGCAGTGCCACAGCGGCGCGAGGCGGAATTGCTGGGAGTCGACCGGCGGCGGAGTGAAGCACGCGCGGCAGCACGCTGAACAATACCGAAAGGTGCATCGCTCTAATATTATTCAGCTGTTCGCAATGACATCTGCCTTCGCGAAAAGCAGGAAGACATTATTGTTGTGTTTTGCACTGTCACAACAGCCCGCGCAATACAAGTCTGGTGAGACCTCACCGCTTCCCAGGCAAGTGGTATGAGAAGCAGAGGCGCTAAGCGTGGATAACTGCGGTCCACAGAATCAATTTAGTATTTTCTTTCCTGCATTGTCTGTATAATTCGTATCGCTTAGCAGTACCATTGTCTTTCAATACCATTTTATGGTCGTCAAACTTCTCCGTCATCGTCACTTTATGGGAGACCTTGCTACTCTGCCAAGAGTGGCCGCACGGAGGCGATGGCATCGGTTGAGGAGCATTGACAGCCATGTGGTTGAATTTATAGTTGACAGCCGTGTGGTGCGGACGCGTGTTTTATCGCTCCTCGGATTGCACGTGGCTACCGGAAACAGACGGCCTGGCGACTGCGGGAGCTTCCGAAAGCATCAAATAAATGAGTTCTTTCTTTGATTAATTTTATTTATTTTTCAACTAGTTCGGTTCGGTGCAGTCCAAAGAATAAATTCTAGCTCTTTGTCCTAGCAGCTGGTTTTCGTGCCTGCAGCAAGGTTTTTCAGCGTTAAACCTTTTAAATATTTTGTTAACATATTAGATTTTCAGATAGTAATTCTGATTGGCATTCGCAGAATTTATTTGAACGCGTGTTTGCTAGTCGTTCTTGTGCCTTTCTTTTGCAGTCTGTATATTCTGACATCTCGTAGTAGAAATAGTTCAGTTGATATAGGCTTAAGACGTGCAACCAAAAGAAGGTTAAGTGTACGCAGTGTAAGGCGCATGTTAGTCTTAAGGAAACGCATTTAGACTTGGCAGAGGAAGCGGAAGGCACAACTTTTTGTGCCGGTGTTGCGTGCTGAGTGCGCGCCTAGACAGGTTTGAACAAGGAAAGGCCGGTCTAATGGCGCGTGTAGAAGGCTAAAAAACTCAACTAGGTATAGTAAGGGCAGAAAATCAAACTACTGGGACAGCTTCCTCAAATGAAAGAAAAAATGGCGGACACTGTCCTTGTAAGCAACAAGGACGGACATTCCCGTGGGGGCCACATGGCTGGAACCGGCACTGGCATGGACGGCGAAAGCAAAGTAAGTCAGGCGGGGCCGAGCCAACAGCTTTTCAAAAGTAACTACTATGAAGTCGGGAAAGAATGGAGTAAGGAACAATGAAATTTCTCAGAGAGGACACAGATAACCTCAAGCAGGAGCCATCGGTGAGGAGGGAGAGACAGAATGCCCAGGTGCAGTTGCAGTCGAGATATCATGAATGCGTAAAGGGTGATAAGCGAGTGTTAGCTGGAACCTTGCCATGGAGGGCAATGAACGCAGTGCTGGAAGACACCAAGAATCGGCTGTCTAAAAATTCCGCAGAGCGCAATATTGTGATAGTAGCAGCCGCGCTGAACAATGTCCTCAATGGTGACGCTGCAGGAGTAGTGGAAAGTTTAGCTCAGGGAGTTGACGATATCAGGGCGATAGCACAGCAAGCGCACATCAATGTGTTCACAGTACCAGATGTTAGGAACGAACGGAAAGCTTGAAAAGGGTGTGGTGACAGTTAATCATCACATAAGAAAGTTAAGCCTGGAAAAGGGTTTCGAGGAGGTTGAGGAATAAAAAGGGGGGTGTATAAAACAGGTTTGGCCAAGCCTTTCATCGAGATGGCATCCATTTTAACGGAAGGGTAGGAGCAGAGATCAGCTGGAGCCTAGCGGGCAGGGCTGTAGCTTTTTTAGGGGGTCCGCGAGGACTCCGTGCTCAGAGGTAGTTGGAAGTGAAGCCGAATAAAGCGTAATAACGCAGGTTGAGCCCTACAAAACACGGACATGGCAAACAGTGATGAGCGGTTGACCTGGCGTAGTATTGCTTTCGCAATAAAAGAGATTTAACACTACGATCAGCAACATAAACATGCAAGGGGGTAAAAAGAGAGCGAAATGGTTAGAGATAAAACAGCAGTTTAAGGACATTAAAATAAGTGTGTACGCTTTATGCGAAACGCATGTCAGGAATCTAGAAGGTCCGCCGTTTATAAGCGGTATAAACTGAAGGTTGTACAGGCCTATGCACCTACATATACTTATGATGACCAGGCAGTTGAAAGCTTCTATGAAGATGTAGAATCGGCAATGCGTAAAGTAAAGACGCAGTATACTGTACTAATGGGCGACTTCAATGCCAAGGTAGGGAAAAAGCAGGCAGGAGACAAGGCAGTAGGTGACTATGGCATTTGTTCTAAGAATAGCAGGGGGGAGTTACTAGTTGAGTTTGCAGAGTGCAATAACTTACGAATCATGAATACCTTCTTCAGCAAACGGAAGAACCGGAAATGGACATGGAAAAGTCCTAACGGAGAGACTAAATTTAGGATAGACTTCATCATGTGTTCAACCCCCGCCATTATGCAAGATGTAGAGGTAACCGGGAAAGTGCGATGCCGTGACCACAGGATGGTGAAGTCCCAATTTAGCCTAAATCTGAAGAAAGAACGCAACAGATTAGTAAGAAAGAAATCCATCAACGAATTAGCGGTGAGGGGGAGGGCAGAAGAGTTCAGGATCTCGCTACAGAATAGGTATTCAGCTCTAACTGAGGATGGCGACATTACCCTAGAGGCAAGGAACAATAATTTCAGAGATATCATTACTGAGTGCGCGGTAGAAGTAGGCGGTAGGATAGTTAGAGAGGATACTGGTAAGCTGTCTAAGGAGACGAAAGATTTGAATAAGAAAAGCCAGAGTATGAAAGCCTCCAATCCAACAGACCAGATCGAATTGGCCGAGATATCAAAGCTAATCAATAAGCGCAAGGTAGCCGATATAAGGAAGTATAACATGGAAAAAATTGAGCATGCTGTAAAGAAAGGGGGAAGGCTTAAAGTGGTAAAGAAGAAATTGGGCATAAGCAAAAACCAGATGTATGCGATAAGGGACAAGGCGGGCAACGTCATCACTAATATGGACAAGATAGTCAAAGTAGCCGAGGAGATCTATACAGATATCTACAGTAGCCAAAATAATCAGTACCGTAATGAGATTGCGGTAGGGAAAAACAGTCAGACGTTCCACCAGTGACGAAGGACGAGGCCAAGAAAGCACTAGAAACTATGAAAAGCGGGAAATCAGCTGGAGAGGATCAGATAACTACAGATTCGCTGAAGGACGGGGGGGATATCATGCTAGAAAAACTGGCCACCCTCTATACGCAGTGCCTGGTGTCATCGACGGTACCGGAACCATGGAAGAATGCAAACATTATCCTCATTCACATGAAAGGGGAGTCTAAGGACCTTAAAAATTACAGGCCAATCAGCTTACTGTCTGTTACGTATAAGGTATTTACTAAGGTAATCCTCATGATGCAGTGTGCATCATGAGGAAGGCCGTTCTGGACGAGTCTTCAGCTGGAGTGAAGATTGCTGGAAAACGTATCAACAACCTTAGTTATGCGGATGATACCTCTTTAATAGCAGAAAGTGAAGTGGAACTCAAGAGACTTCTGATGCACGTACAAGAAGAGAGTGAGAAGTTTGGGCTTAAACTGAACATTAAAAAGACAAAGATCATGGCGTCTTGCCCTTTCAAGTCCTGGAGCATCAATGGACAAGAAGTGGAAGCTGTGACAGATTTTCTCTTCTTGGGCTCCAAGATTACCTCGCAAGGAGACTGCAGCCATGAAATTAGGAGACGCCTGCTTCTGGGAAAGAGAGCAATGGTTAGCCTTGACCACCTAGTAAAGAGCAGAGACTTTAGTCTGCCAACCAAGATCCGTATAACTCGTGCTATGGTCTTTCCAGTTGTGATGTATGGATGCGAGAGTTAGACTGTGAAAAAGGCTGGCCGCCGAAGAATTGACGCGTTTGAATTGTGGTGCTGGCGAATACTCTTGAGAGTTCCTTGGACTGCCAGAAGATCAAATCAGTCGATATTGTCGACCATAAACCCTGACTGCTCATTGGAGGGTCAAATTCTAAAGTTAAAGCTCAGCTACTTTGGTCATCTGATGAGAAGAGAGGAGTCGCTGGAGAAAGATTTGATGTTGGGAAAGGTTGGGAGAGGGTCGCCGGAGAAGGGGTAAGTAGCGAACACGATGGTTAGATGGCATCCTCGAGGCACTGCAGATGAAGTTATGTGATGTTAGAAAGATAGTGAGAGACCGGAAAGCGTGGCGTGACATGGTCCATAGGGACACGAAGAGTCGGACACGACTGAACGACTGAACTCAACTGAAGGTAATCGCTAAAAGAATCACGACAACCTTGGACTGCAATTCAGCACAGGATCAAGCAGGGTATCGGAAACTGTACTCTACTCTCGATCATATTCATAACATCAATCAGGTGATAGAAAAATGCTCGGAATATAACTAGCCCTTATACATAGCATTCATTGATTTCGAAAAAGCATTTGACTCAGTTGAAGCCTCCGCGGTGATGCAGGCATTGCGAAATCAGGGAATAGACGAGCCGTACGTGAAAGTGCTTGAAGATATATATAGCGGCTGCACAGCAACCGTAGTTCTGCATAAAGAAAGTAACAAAATTCCCATAAAGAAAGGTGTTAGGTAAGGAGACACACTCTCCCCAGTACTATTCAACAGCTCGTTTAGAGGAAGTATTCAGAGACTTGGAATGGGAGCAGTTAGGGATAAGAGTAGATGGTGAATACCTCAGTAATCTGGGATTTGCTGATGACATAGCCTTGCTAAGCAACTCGGCGGATGGACTGCAAATAATGATTGATGACCTAGACAGGAAAAGTAGAAAGGTAGGCTTGAAAATCAATATGCAGAAGACTAAGGTAATGTTCAACAGCCTCGGGAAGGAACAGCAGTTTACATTAGGTAGCGAAATACTGGAAGTAGTAGGCGAATATGTCTACTTAGGACAGGTAGTAACCGCAGATCCGGACCGTGAAAAGGAAATAACAAGAAGAATAAGATTGGGATGGAGCGCATTTGGCAAGCACTCGCAGATTATGACTAGCAGCTTACTTGTATTGCTCAAAGGGAAAGTATGCAACAGTTGCATCTTACCTGTACTCACCTATGGGGCTGAAACGTGGAGGCTAACCAAGAGAGTTCTACTTAAGTTGAGGACAACCCAGAGGGCTATGGAACGAAAAATGGTAGGGGTAGCATTAAGAGATAGAAAGTGTACAGAGTGGGTCAGAGAACTAGCTCAAGTTACCGACATTCTAGTGGAAATTAAGAAGAAGAAATGGACATGGGCAGGACATGTAGTGCGAAGAGAGGATAACTGATGGTCGCTGAGGGTAACAAACTGGATTCCAAGGGAAGGAAAGCGTAGCAGGGGGCGGCAGAAAGTTCGGTGGGTGGATGAGGTTAAGAAGTTCGCAAGGGTCAAGTGGATGCAGCTTGCAGAGAACCGGGTTAAGTGGAGAAATATGGAAGAGGCCTTCGCCCTGCAGTGGGTATAATCAGGCTGATGATGATGATGATGACGTCTGGAAAGGGTGCAACAGGGGGAGGGGTAGGCCTGTTGATCTACCAAGGAATAAATTGGCAACGAATAATATCATCTTGTAAAGAACATCTCTGGGTATCGAGAACAATTGCCGGCATAAGGACATGACTAGTGGTAGTTTATTTAGGAACAGGACACCAATGCAGGCAAGAAAACAAGGATCTTGTTGAATGTCTCACTGATGATATAAGCCAGTTTGGAGACGGGGCCAATATTATTCTGCTGGGGGACATGAACGGCCGCATCGACGATCTGGATGGATACACGGATTGTAACGGGAAGCTAATGCTATAGATTTCCGTGAGCGACACGACCTAGTTATGGTAAATAGAGAAATACAATCACAGGAACAAATCATGTTGGAATTCCGGAACAGGCTGACGACCATTGACTACTGTGTAATATCGCAGGGAGTTTATAGCAATGTCACAAAAATTGAAATAGATGAAGAAAGGGAGTGTAGTCTGGGAAGTGATCATAAACGAATTAGTATGCAGATGGGGCCCTTGACAAAAAGAGAAATGGAACTTAGAAAAAAAAGTAAACGCAAAATTAAAAGACGATCAAATAGCGCAAATAGCAGCAGACATAGAAGAAGCAATAGAGAAAAGCCCCATGGAAGACTGGGATTATGAACAGGTAGAACTACTCATAAGGAGGAAAATTAAGGAGGTTAAAGTAGCAAACCGCTGGAATGAAAAAAGGCAGCCACGGAGGTGGTGGAATAAGGAAATCACGGAAGCCATTGAACAGCGTCGGGCAGCTTCAAGGGAACACCTAGAGGTAAAGAAAGCACAAGTACCTCTGGAGGAAAAAGACCAAAATTGGGAATCGTATCGAGAAAAGAAAATTGCTGTACAGGTTCTCGTCTAAAGTACAATTAAGCAGTCCGCCGACTGCTGGATGGCTGAAGTCACCGATGCCACTAGAGCCGGACCAAGAAAATACTGGAACTATAACAGCTAGCTAGGTAAAAAGAATAAAAAAGCAGAAATGAATTCAAGATAACGAGGTTAATTGTCTAAAGGGAGACACCACTGTGAACTTCATTACATTAGTTATAGCCGAGTCATTTAGCAGCGACGATAGGGTTCTCCGCATATTAGGTAGCAACACAAGATAGCCGAATACAAAGGAGCTTAGACCTGAACAGTCTTTGGGAAAAGTCAGAAAAAACATTCCTAAAAACACATCTACAGGAATAGATGAAAGTCCGATCAATCTGACTAATTTCGTCCAAGAAGTAAGGAAACGTTGTTAAAAGCTAGATTTTAAAACAGGCATTACCAATAAGCAAATTTTGGACAGATGGCGGCAGAGTAAAAATGAATTTTATTTATCAATTCAAAGGATATAGGATGCACATAAAATCCTACAGGCCGATTACCATAATATCTGCTATATACAGGTTGGTCATGTAGGAAGTGAAATTAAAGACGGAATCATGGGTAGAAAGTAATAACATACTCGGAGAACTTCAGAACGGCTTTAGAAATAGTAAGCGCTTAGATAATAGTCCGTTCGTGCTTGCCCAATGCATCAAAATATATAGAGTGGAAAATAGGCCTTTGTATTTGGCCTTCCTGGACATAAACGGGCGTACGACAACGAAAACAGGGAACACCTGTGGAACATATTATAGAAAGAAGGTATCGATCATGAGATAACAGATTTCCTACAGGAAATAACACCGGGATAACAAAGCAGATATTATATAGGACGGAATTAGAAGTCCGGAAACTGTCATGATATGCCAAGTATTAAAACAAGGTTGTCCTCTAACACCGCTGCTGTTCGTGCTTTATATTATAATTATGAAACTGAGGATAAAACAAAGTAACCTCAATTTTAACTTGTCATATAGATTAGGCGGAAAGGCGGTAGAGCAGCGCCTCGCCGGTTTAATGTATGCAGACGATATTGTGCTGTTAGGATATAGCCCGGAGGACTTGCAAGCTCTAGTACATTACTGCGGAGACGAGGGGACGCTCTAGGCTACAAGTTAAGCGCATTTAAATCAGGTCTGATGATTTTCTACGGCTTAGCTCATCAGGCTCCTACAATACCAGGCCATGAAATACGTAGAGCGGGAGATTATAAATATATCTGGGTGTGGGTAAACGAAGGATTGGCTTATGTTAAAAAGCATTAGCAGTCACTTAGGGCAAGCAAGGAGGGAAAATGAAGCATAGGGAATTTTTGAGACACTGCAGTATAATGTGTTTAGAGGTATTTGGAAAGGAGTTATGGGGCCCGGGTTTACTTTCGGAACTGCGGTTTTATGCCTAAATTTAGAGTACAGCCGACATTACAAATAAATCAGAGAGCCGTCGGACGATTCGCACTGGGTGCCCATGGCAAAACCACAATTGAGGCGGTACAGGGAGATATGGGCTGGACATCTTTCGAAGTCATCATCATCATCAGCCTGACTATACCTACTGCATCGCGAAGGCCTCTCCTATAATTCTCCAATTAACCATGTTCTGTGCTAGCTGCATACACTTGACTCCTGCGAACTTCTTTACCTCATCCACCCACCTAACTTTCTGCCGCCTCCTGTTACGCCTTCCTTCCTTTGAAATCCAGTTTGTTACCCTAAGCGACCATCGGTTATCCTCTCTTCACACTACATGTCCTTCCCATGCCCATTTCTTCTTCTTGATTTCCACTAGAATGTCATTAACGTGACTTATTTCTCTGACCCACTCTGCACGCTTCCTATCTCTTAATGTTACCTCCACCATTTTTCGTTCCATAGCCCTCTGAGTTGCCCTCAACTTAAGTAAAACCCTCTTGGTTAGCCTCCACGTTTCAGCCCCATAGGTGACTACAGGTAAGATGCAACTGTTGCATACTTTCCCTTTGAGCAATACCAGTAAGCTGTTAGTCATAATCTGCGAGTGCTTGCCAAATGCGCTCCATCCCAATCTTATTCTTCTTGTTATTTCCTTTTCATGGTCCAGATCTGCGGTTACTACCTGTCCTAAGTAGACATATTCGCCTACTACTTCCAGTGCCTCGCTACCTAACGTACACTCCTATTCCTTCCCGAGGCTTTTGAACATTACTTTAGTCTTCTGAATATTGATTTTTAAGCCTACCGTTCTACTTT
>JAJIZL010052473.1:0-19942 GCA_023969395.1 Amblyomma maculatum | reverse complement strand
AAATGCAAGAAAGCAAACTGGTTATCTGAAGAGGCTTTGCAAATAGCTGAGGAAAGGAGGATGGCAAAAGTTATGGGGGAAAGAGAAAGATACAAGGTTCTCAATGCGGATTTTCAGAAAATAGCAAGGAGAGATAAGAATGCCTTCTCGAACATACAGTGCCAAGCAGTTGAGGACAACAGCCAATTAAGGAACACAAGAGCTCTGTATAAGACAATCAAAGATATCAAAGGAAGCTTCTGTGCTAAGCTGGGCGTGATAAAGGACAAACAAGGCAAGGACCTCACTGAAGCCTCAGAGATCAAGAAGAAGTGGCAGGAATACACAGAAGAACTGTACAAGAAGGACCCGAATGTGCAAACCCAGCATAAGACGGTTGTGATTACTGATCTCGAGCTGGGCATCCTGAAGAGTGAAGTTGAATGGGCCTTAGCCAACCTTGCTAAGAACAAAGCTAGCGGAATTGATGGCATTCCAGCTGAGTTGCTTCAAAACCTCAACCATGACGCTGTTAACATTCTGTACATTATGTCAGAAGATTTGGACAACCCTGCAGTGGCCACAGGATTGGAGGACGTCAGTTTACATCCCCATTCCAAAAAAAGGCAGTGCCAAAGATTGTTCCAACTACCGCACGATCGCGCTTATTTCGCATGCTAGCAAGGTGATGTTGAAAATCCTCCAAGGTAGGCTGCAATCCACGGGAGCTTCCGACGTGCAAGCTGGGTTTCGCATGGGCAGATGAACTAGAGACCAAATTGCCAACCTTCGCTGGATCATGGTAAAAGCAAGAGAGTTCCAGAAACCCATCTACTTCTGTTTTATTGATTATGCGAAAGCGTTTGACTGCGTAGATCACAGCAGATTGTGGCAAGCTCTCCAATAGATGGGAGTTCCAATTCACCTCATCTGTCTCCTCAGGAACCTGTATGAAGGGCAAGAGGCCACAGTCAGAACTGGGCATGGTCTTACTGATTGGTTTCCGATTGAGAAAGGAGTGAGGCAAGGCTGCATACTGTCGCCCTGCCTATTTAACCTATATGCAGAGTGCATCATGAGGAAGGCCGGTCTGGACGAGTCTTCAGCTGGAGTGAAGATTGCTGGAAAACGTATCAACAACCTTAGATATGCGGATGATACCACTTTAATGGCAGAAAGTGAAGTGGAACTCAAGAGACTTCTGATGCGCGTACAAGAAGAGAGTGAGAAGTTTGGGCTTAAACTGAACATTAAAAAGACAAAGAACATGTCGTCTTGTCCTATCAAGTCCTGGAGCATCAAGGGACAAGAAGTGGAGGCGGTGACAGATTTTCTCTTCTTGGGCTCCAAGGTTACCTCGGAAGGAGACTGCAGCCATGAAATTAGGAGACGCCTGCTTCTGGGAAAGAGAGCCATGGCTAGCCTTGACCGCCTAGTAAAGAGCAGAGACATTAGACTGCCAACCAAGATCCGTATAACTCGTGCTATGGTCCACTTGTGATGTATGGATGCGAGAGTTGGACTGTGAAAAAGGCTGACCGCCGAAGAATTGACGCGTTTGAATTGTGGTGCTGGCGAACACTCTTGAGAGTTTCTTGGACTGCCAGAAGATCAAAGCAGTCGATATTGTCGACCATAAACCCTGACTGCTCATTGGAGGGTCAAATTCTAAAGTTAAAGCTCAGCTACTTTGGTCGTCTGAATAGAAGAGAGCAGTCTCTGGAGAAAGATTTGATGTTGGGAAAGGTTGAGGGTCGCCGGAGAAGAGGTAGGCAGCGAACGCGATGGTTAGATGGCATCCTCGAGGCAATGCAGATGAAGTTATGTGATGTTAGGAAGATAGTGAAAGACCGGAAAGCGTGGCATGACATGGTCCATAGGGTCACGAAGAGTCGGACACGACTGAACGACTGAACTGGACTGAACTGAACTGTGGCTGTAGGAAGAAGGAAGGCTCTGTAGCTGAGCCACCTCTGTTGCCTCGTGCAGACAGAAGAGAGAAATTAGAGAAAAGAAAACGAAGAATGAGAGAAAGACGCGTGCCGCAACAGCCGTCGTCTACCACCTTAGCGGTGTCGGGTGCAATGACGACCTACAACAGATAATTTGGATTGGAAAACATTTATTGTCAGCAATGAGCGATTTGTGGGCGCTACACTTAGATGGCCTCAAGACCGTTGCTCTCGGCGACCTTTTGAGCCCACTCAGTAGCCCGAATGCAAGTGTGTCCCGCTTTTGCGGCGGCTGTCGCGTGGCGTTCCTTGGCGCGCGTTCAAGTTTGGGGTTGCAGATAACAGGAGCGCTAGACAAGACGAGACTTCTGGAGGAAAGGCGCAGTATCTCACACTTTCTCCGAGAAGTGAGCGTTTAGTAGATACGCCGTCGCTCCTGTCGCGTGGCATTCCTTGGCGCGCGTTCAAGGTTGGGGTTGCAGATAACAGGAACGCTCCTGAAGCGTTATGAGAAGGGTGGGCCAAAATATGGCGTTGTCTCCACCCTTCGAGGGCGCGAGGGCGTGTGCATCGAGGCACCCTAACAGGTGGTGTCGTCTTTCATTGGAGACACTTCGCTTCTTATGCTTTCGCAATCTCCTAGGCTTAACTAGAGCTAAGCCACTGTGATTTTTGTCATGCCGCTAAATGCACAGACGTCTCAAAAATCAGGTAGTCAGCACTCAACCATGTAATAACCTCTCATGACAAATGAAAAAAGAAATGTAGGGATATGAGGCTTGTTACGACCTCATACAACGGAAGCAGTAAATGTCAGGTTTCACGTTCTCTTCCACACCCCGACTATTCGACGTGTTCGTCGACTTGGCAGCCGACGTGTAGTTGCGATAGAGACAAAGTAGGAAGCGCTTGGAGCAACAGACGAAACAAAACTTTATATAACGCAGGCAACAAACAGTACCGAAGTTAATATACAAAGAATAGAGGGAACTTCACTTTCAGTAACTAAGACTCAAAATTAAGCGCAGCTCCATCAAAGCCTGTGTCTGCCTGCTTCCGCTGCCAGAGCCTATACATCAGAACCGACCATCGCGGCGCGGCGCAGACTTAAAACCACTTCGAAATTCAGGGAAAGGAAAGGACGGCCGAGAGATAGCGCGAACACCGCAGCACGTGAGGCGCAGAAGTACGATTCTTATGCAGCCACTATGAATATCTTGCAGTACTTTCACATACGGCTCATCTACACCATGAGTTCGTATGCCTTTAAAGTGCTTGGGACTGGGTTCGTTGGAAAAGTATAATTTGAAATGATGCACTGCTTAGGCATACAGGGATATGTCAAGGAAACGAACAGAGACGTTAAGCGAAATCTACCAACTGAGGGCTTAATCCAGAAGACTGAAGTGAAGAAAACAAGTATATGTAATAATGGTGCAGCGGTAAATGGGAGAAACACAAAATATGGCCGATTTGAATAGTTAATCAAATACGAAGTAGGTGCGTAACACTGCTTATCCCCGTTTCGTGACAATACCTTTTATGCATTACCACACAGGCATCTGCGATTTACACTCTGTCCAATATCTTCCCTCAGCTCACGCAAGAGGTGGCCAGCAGTTACAAAGACAAACAGCGCCGATGGTTGCGCTTCCAAAACACACAACACACAGACATAAGGCCCAAAAATTCCGATCGCTGCCCTTAGTCGGTAGCGCGCGGGCGGTGGCTTCGAAGCGATGTATGGCCCCCGCGCTCTTTCGCCTCAAACCGAGAGACAGAGAAGACAGAGAGACAGAGAGAATTGACGTCACACCCGCCTGTTCTCCAGTTTCGACGCCCAGCCTCCGCCGCTCCCGGCAGCGACTAGGGCGTGGCCGCGGCACGTTTTTAACAAGGTGGTGGGGGTGGTAGTGGTTATGTATTGTATATACAAAAGGAAGGAAAAGATGTTTGCCAGCCCCGGTATCTGCTATCTGAAGCACCTGAACTGGGGCGGCGGAAATAAAGAGATAGCGAGGAAGAGGTAGAGGAAATCTAAGAGGTGAGCGATAGGGAGATAGACCCCCGTTTTTAACCAACGGTTTCTCTTTTTCTTATCAATAGAATTTAAAAATTGACACACATGATTAACAATACCCTTCTTTCCGACCACCGAATTTCATACAAATTGAAAACCGCTTTAGCTTCCCTTTAAGACGCGGGATGCATTCGCCGCCACTTTCCCTTCCTCCTCTTCAAGTTCATCGAGAGATGAATGGACAGAGAGAGAGAGCGGATTCAACTACAGCTCTGCGGCTGTTCCACTTCCTCAATGCTGAGCCGCGAGAAGTACACGTAGCCACCTTCTCTTTCTCCTCTTCAAGTTCACGAAGAGAGAGTGAGCGGCTTCGGACAGACTTCGGCGAAACCCGCGATTGCGGCTAGTAGTGCTACGCACTAAAAAGAACGATAAGCAACCCATACACGCAGCAATGACGGTCAGAACAGTACAAATCAACCGATCAAATTTTTTGATGGCCTTACCCCTTAGGGGCGAAGGAACAAGACTGCTGTTGATTGGTACCAGAACAAGACTGCCTGCAGAGACTGCACGAGCCACGACCAGGTGACATCTACTTTCTTCGCTGGGCGGAGCTCAATATCCAGGTCTCGGGGCCCCACAAGTGGGCGCTACAAGCCCCCCCCCGCCCTCCCCTGCTTAGACTGGAAGTTGAAATGGACAGAGGGCCGGCGATGGCACTGGATCAGGTCAGGCGGCATTGCTAGACTGTTCATTGCGCTCTCCATGTAAGCCGGCTTAAGGCGCTCTGGGCTGACGGTCTTTGCCCGGCCATTCTGTAGGAGGGTAGCTGTTCTCGGAGTGCAGTGGAGAACGCGGGAATGTCCGTCATAGCCCGGTGTTAGTAGAGCTCGGACAGCATCGCGGCGTACAAAAACGTGGGTCGAAATGACCAGATCAGGATGCACAAAAATGATATGGTGGGGGGACGGACGTGGTGGAGTAGTCCGGAGGTCTTTAACGCAGTCCAACAGGCGTTGAAGGAATTCTTGGGGCTAGGCTGAGAGCTGCTGTTATGTAAGAAAGTCTCCTGGAAGACGCAGAGCACTACCATACGCCAACTCTGCAGCTGAGCACTGTAAGTCTTTCCGGATGGCGGCCCGTAGACCAAGGAGTGCAAAGGGTAAGGAGTCGGCCAAGGTGGCGGAATTGAGGCGAGCAGCTAGGGTGGCCTTCAATATGCAGTGAAGGTGTTCCACCATGCTGTTGGCACACGGGTGATATGCAGTGGTACTGCAATGTTTGGCGCCGAGAATGTGATTCAGGGAAGCAAACAGGGAGGACTGAAACATGGCGGCCACGGTCGGGTGTCAAGGTGCCAGGACAACCAAATAGAGATACCCGCGCAGAGATGAAGACGTGAAAAAGAGTCCCCGTGGTGATGTCAGGAATGGGGACTGCCTTCGGCCATTGAGTGAAGTGGTCGACCATGTTCAGGATATAACGGTTGCCTCGAGACACAGGTAGATGGCCCATGATGTCGAGATCTACATGGTCGAAACGACAGCCAGGTGGTAGGAAGGCCTGGGAAGGCGTCTTAGTATGACGGCAGACCTTAGTAGTCTGGCAGGGCAGGCACAGGCGCGTCCAAGTGTGCACATCAGCGTTGATTCCGGACCAAACATAGTGCTAGGTGCGAAGTCGCTGAGTAGCCCGAACGCGTGGGTGGCATATGTCATGCAGAGAATGGAAGATGTAGCGACGTAGCGAAGCCGGAACAAAAAGGCGGGCAAGGTCTGTTTACACATCGCACCACAAGGGCTCAGGCGAGCACGGCTGGGGCGCAAGTCGTAGTAGGAGGGAACGGGAGTTCTCTCGAAAACCGTTGAGCTCACGGTCATTCCGCTAGAAGGAAGAAAATGCGGCTCAGTCGACAGTGGGAGATGGAGTGTCTCCGCAGCAATACAAAAGGGTATCAGCGGCAGTATTGGTGGCACCTTGCACATACCGAAAGTCGGTAGTAAACTCCGAGATATAAGCGAGTTGGCGGAGTTCGCGAGAGACGTACTTCGAGGAGTTAACGTACTGTTGTAAGATGGTTCCGACGGCCACACTGGAGGCATCCACTATCAATCTCGTAGGGGCGTTGCTGCGCGGATGGATCAGAAGCACGGCGTTCGCGACTGCTTGTTTTGCGGCAAGAAATGGCGAAGGACGGGCCAGCGGTTGACCGGAAGAGGCCAGTGAGCGGGCGAAGCAGCTGTGCACAGTGTGGGATGGAGCGCCTGGAAAAATTTACCAGCCCGAATTGCCGTGAGTGGCGCAGTGCTGTAGGCAGGGGGTAATCCTTGATGGTCTGGCGGATACTCGAGCTCAGAGGCGCCAGAAACGTACGGCCGATTTGCATAGTTCATCAAATGCGAAGTAGGTGCGTTGCACTGCTCAACCGTTGTACTTCAGCACGTCAAGCACAGCGAACCTGCACCGCAGTGCCTGACGTGCCAGCTTCCTCCATTGCGACGCGAAGCAAACGCGCGGCGCAGCCGCGTCCTCAGCTTTCCTTACACCATCTTCAGAAATGAAAGAAACAGGCACAACGTACCTAGTCACAATACAGTTGAATCCCGCCACAACGAATACCGCCACAACGAAATTTCCGCGACAACGAATAATTTTTTATTCCCCGCGAGTATCCTATAAGAATTAATGGCCTAAATTTCTCTGCACAACGAACCATTTTTGCAGAGCGTTTCCGCTTCAACGAAATTTTCGCGTTCAAAATCGAAACCGAAACTAGTTTTATTGGCGAGAAGTCCAAGTCAAATCCAAAGCCACATTAAGCATGAAATCACGTGATTGCAGTTCCGCCATTTTGGCTTTGTGTCGTGGTCGCGTTGTTCACTCGCTGCCTTTCTCTTCGACAACGACGAGTTTTCATCCGCAGGACACGATGGCAACGCAAGTGAAAAAACGCAAAACTCTTTCCCTTGAGCAAAAAGCTCAAATAATCGCCCAAGCAGAAAGCGGAAGGAAGAAAGCGGCAATTGCTGAAGACTTCGGAATTCCTGCAAGTTCGCTGTCAACGATTCTAGGCAATAAGGACAGCGTGAGAATGGCACTTGCTTCAGGCACATCCTCGAAGCACAAAAAGGTGACGCGGCCCCTCCATGAAGAGTTGGACAAAGCAGTGCATGCGTGGTTTGTGGAAGCACGAGCCAGCAACGTCCCCCTGTCCGGAAGCATCGTCCAGCAGAAAGCCTTGAACTATGCATGCCTACTTGGCATTGATGATTTTAAAGCCAGCATTGGCTGGCTAAACCGTTTCAAGGCCCGCCATAACATCGTTGGAAAAGTGTTGTGCGGCGAGTCAATGTCAGCAGACGTGGACGGAGCAGCTGCTTGGAAGGCGAGTAACATGGCCGGAATTTTAAGCAACTTCGCGCCTGCAGACATTTACAACGCCGACGGGACCGGGCTATTCTACGAGATGTTGCCCGCTAGGACGCTCGACTTCAAGGGGCAGCGCTGTCACGGCGGCAAACACAGCAAAAAACGCATCACAGTGCTGCTTTGCACAAACATGGATGGCTCGGACAAGCGTCCGCCGTTAGTCATAGGCAAAAGTGCCAAGCCGCGCTGTTTTAAGGGAACTCGTAGCCTACCTGCGCAGTACAAGGCGAACAACAAGTCATGGATGACCCGCGCTATTTTCACCGAGTGGATGATGGCATTCGACCGCGACATGAAGCGGCAGGGCCGTAAAGTTTGCTTGCTTTTGGACAATTGTTCAGCGCATCACTCCGACGAAGTCAAGCTCACTAACACGGAGCTGAGGTTTTTCCCTCCCAATTGCACGTCTGTCTTACAGCCTCTCGATCAGGGCGTGATTTTTAGCCTGAAGCGCGCTTACCGCGGGAGGTTAATTCAGCGGCTGCTTTTTAACACTGAAACCGGCCGAGACACGAAGGTGGACTTGTACGTGGCACTGCAGATTATGTCTGCTGCCTGGAGCACACTGGGGCGCTCAGTAATTGTGAACTGTTTCAGGCACGCCGGATTTGCCGAAGGTCGACCCGTACACTCTGCTGGCCTAACACCAGGCGTTACAGACGACGACGAAGAGGCGTCACCGGCTCCGGTGATCGCGGCCGCCTGGAAAACGCTGGGAGAAATAGGAACCGTGCCGCCTAATCTCGAGCTCGACGAATACATCGGCGCTGACGCTTGTGTTGTTGTTCACGAAGATGTGAGTGATGAGCAGATCATAAAAGCTGCCCGGAATGATAAGGACTCTTCCGATGAAGAAGACGACGACGTACAGGAAGCGCCGGCTGCGGCAACCGCCGTACAGGTGATGGACGCTTTTGATGTCATCAGGAATTTCGTTGCTGTCCGAGACGAAGATGTTGCAATGGGTTTGCTGACCGAGTGCGAAAATCGCGTGACGGCGTTGCTCGCCGTGAACCAAGCTTACAGATTTTTGGCATTAAACGCCTTTGCTGCTGCTTGGGCAATTCTTTCTGCGTTTCACGTCAAATTTTTTCGATAACGAAGTTCCGCGAGAACGAATCTTTTTTCGTGCACCGTGAATTTCGTTATAGCGGGATTCAACTGTATACTGCTTTGCGGTCGAAAGGTCTGGCGTGGGATCTTAGGGGGAGAGAAAGAGGGAGGGAAAAGCGCTTGAAGGCGAGCGGATGTAAGCACAACTGCTTCACGACGCGGCGAGCGACTCGGAACCGAGGTCCAGGGAGCACTGCGCGTGCACGTCTGCTGTCCGTGAGGCTGAGGAGTGACTGATGCGAGGGGAGAGATCTCGAAGTTGAGGACGCGCGAGCGACACATGACTGCTCACTTCAGAGTAACACACGCTTGTGTAACGCTGCCCACTGCCCAGTGACGGCCGCCGCATCTGCAACTGACACGCCCCTCTCTCAGTGTCCCTCTCTCTGATTGGGTGCATCTATGCGGCCGCTCTGCCCCCTCGGTTTTAAGTCGCGAAATGCGGGCGTAGCCACTTTCCCTTTCTCCTCTACAAGTTCATGGAGAAACGGATGGAAAGAGAGAAAGTGGCTCCTGCTGCAGCTATGTGGCCACTCTTCCTCCTCAATGCTGAGCCGCAGGATGCGCACGTCGCGACCCTCTCTTTCTCCACTTCAAGTTCACGAAGAGAGAGAGAGAGAGAGAGAGAGAGAGAGAGAGCGGCTTCGTACAGACATCCGCGAAATCCGTGATTGCGGCTAGTAGTGCTATGCACTAAAACATATTTGGAGGCTTTCACAACCAGGCCATGCTTTTGTAGATGCTTGAACAGAGCACGTATCTCATGATCTTCTGCAGGGCTGGCGATGAGGGCATCATCGAGGTACGCGAAGATAGGCGGCAGGCACCGCGTGACCTCAACCATGAACCGCTGGAAGGTTTTAGCCGAATTGCGTAGTCGAATAGGGATCCGCACATGTTGAAATAAACCAATGGCGGTCTTAGGGTTGACGGCGGGTTCGATGGGAATTCGGTGCTAAGCCTTCACCAGGTCAACTTTGCTAAAAATGGCGCATCCGGTGAGGCGCGACATAAAGTACTGGATGTGGGGCAGCGGATAGCTGGCATGGACAGTCTTGGCATTCAACACCCGATGGTCGCTACATAGACGCCAGTCACCGGGATCCCGCTTGGGCACTAGATGAAGCGGAGACGCCTACGCGCTGGACGACGGGCGTATAATGCCGAGCTGCAGCATGTGGTCGAACTCACGTTTGGTGATAGCGAGACGGTCTCCAAACAAGCGGCGTGGTTGAGCAGCTGTGGGTGGATCCCTGGTGACCATGTGGTGTGTCACCGTATGTTTCGGCGCCTGAGTGAGGTTGCATGGCTTGGTCAGCTCCGGGAAATACACCAGCACTTTTTCGAACTTGAAGGAAGGTATCAGCGTGCGGATGCCCATGAAAGCAAGGTCGGCCAAGCCTCCCAAGATGAAAGATGAATTAGACCTTCAGTAAGGCGACGATGCCGCACACTGACGTCCAAGTTGAAGTAAGAGAGGAAGTCCGAGCCGATGATCGGGTGAACCACGTCTGCGATGACGAATAGTCATCGAAAATTACGGCCAAGCCTGAAGTCGAGAGCTAGAGATCTTATTACGCACGTGGCTATAGACGAGGCATTGGCAGCACGAAGCGACTGACCTGATAACTTGGAAGGATCAGCCTTAGTCGGTGGAACCACGCAGATTTCCACGCCCGTGTCTATAAAGAACCGGGTGCTAGAGAATGTATCAGTTACCGTAAATAGGCCGCTCGGACGACTGGCGGGACTACATGCCGCCGTTAGCGATTCCGGCGGGCGTTTCACGACCACGAACAGGGCGGTGTACACTTCATGGTCCGCTGTCAAAAACGCCGGAGCAGAGAGCCGGAGGGCTAAGACTCCGAGCTTGACGTGTGCGTGAAAGAGCGCGATGATTGAGACGAGCTTGTCGGGTAGGAGTACGGCGACTGAGGCGGCAAGCTCATCAAGACGAGTCTCCAGGCGCGACATCGTCGGGTCTGTAGGCGGCAAAACAGCAGT
The DNA here is from genome assembly GCA_023969395.1 of Amblyomma maculatum. Taxonomy (NCBI): domain Eukaryota; kingdom Metazoa; phylum Arthropoda; class Arachnida; order Ixodida; family Ixodidae; genus Amblyomma; species Amblyomma maculatum. The sequence goes on along the minus strand of JAJIZL010052473.1, from coordinate 9,442 downwards.
GACGGTCGCATCATTAATGTTATTGGCGAGCTCAGCTAGGCGGTCGAAGGTGACGTCCCCGGCCGCCGCAAGGGCGAGGTGGATGGGCTGCGGAAGGCGTTGGAGGAAAAGCTGTCGAAGAACGCTCAGTGGTTGAAGGTATCGTTCTCATCGAGAAGCTGGCGCATCCTGTGCAGAAGCTGGGAAGGGCGGCGATCGCCACGGTCTTCTTCGGTAAGGAGCTGCTGGAGGCGGTACCGCTCCGACGGCATAAATCTCTCCAGCATCTTAGTTTTCAGGTGCTGATATGGTGTATCACCAGGGGGGGGGGGGGGGGGGGGGGCGGAAAGAACGTCGGAGAGCTCGCCGGCAACGTCGGGAGGAATGCTCGAGGCGTGTTCGTATCACGTCCCCTATTACGGATCAGACAGTCGCGTGTTCGTATCACGTCCGCGTCATCAGTGAAGGCCTTATGCCTCAGAAGCGAAGGAATAAGACTGCTATTGATTGGCACCAGAACACGACTGCCTGCAGGGTCTGCACTAAACACCAGGCGCAGTCTTTATTTTCTTCGCCGAGCGGCGCGCGCCATCCGGGTTCCCGGCGCCACCCAAGAAGGCGCTACAGTTTCATTCCCTGCTGTACCCAGCAGTACAGGCTTAGGCGACACTCATGTCGTTCGTTTATCAGTGCGCAGGATATCTACTTCCCTTCGAGTAGCGCACCGGATGTTGCTCTCACTTTCCGTTGGGTGCGGATGGGAATGAAACATTTGGTTGGTTGATTTGTTCCGTTCTCACCATCATCGCTGCATATTCGAGTGGTTTATTATTTTTCTCCCGTTTATCGCCGGACCATTCTCACGTGTACTTGTTTTCTTCATTCCAATATTCTGAGTAAACCCTCAGTCAGTAGACTGCGCTTAAGGTCTGTCCGAATCGTTAACACATCCCTGTACGCCTAAGCTGCGTATCTTTTCAAGTTTGCATGACTGCGGATGTTTAGACATAGTCAGATACTTTTTCGTAATCAATGCATGCTATATATATATTGGTTGGCTATATTCTGAGAATTTTTTCATCACTTTGTCGATAGTGTGCATATGATCGATAGTAGAGTATCATTTCCGAAAACCGGCTTGCATGGTCTTTTGCCCCGATTCTGTAAGCATCATCATCATCATCAGCCTGACTATACCCACTGCAGGGCGAAGGCCTCTCCCATATTTCTCCACTTAACTCGGTTCTGTGCTAGCTGCATTCACTTGACCCCTGCGAACTTCTTAATCTCATCCGCCCACCTAACTTTCCGCCGCCCCCTGCTACGCTTTCTTTCCCTTGGAATCCAGTTTGTTACCCTAAGCGACCATCGGTTATCCTCTCTTCGCACTACATGTCCTGCCCATGTCCATTTCTTCTTCTTAATTTCCACTAGAATGTCGGTAACTTGAGTTATTTCTCTGACCCACTCTGCACGCTTCATATCTCTTAATGTTACCCCTACCATTTTTCGTTCCATAGCCCTCTGGGTTGTCCTCAACTTAAGTAGAACTCTCTTGGTTAGCCTCCACGTTTCGGCGCCATAGGTGAGTACAGGTAAGATGCAACTGTTATATACTTTCCCCTTTAGTGATACCGGTAAGCTGCTAGACATAGTCTACGAGTGCTTGCCAAATGCGCTCCATCCCAATCTTATTCTTCTTGTTATTTCCTTTTCATGGTCCGCATCTGCGGTTACTACCTGTCCTAAGTAGACATATTCGCCTACTACTTCATGTATTTCGCTACCTAATGTAAACTGCTGTTCCTTCCCGAGGCTGTTGAACATTACCTTAGTCTTCTGCATATTGATTTTCAACCCTACCTTTCTACTTTTCCTGTCTAGGTCATCAATCATTATTTGCAGTTCGTCCCCCGAGTTGCTTAGCAAGGCAATGTCATCAGCAAATCGCAGATTACTGAGGTATTCTCCATCTACCGTTATCTCCAGCTGCTCCCATTCCAAGTCTCTGAATACGTCCTCTAAGCAAGCTGTGAATAGTATTGGGGAGATTGTGTCTCATTGCCTAACACCTTTCTTTATGAGCATTTTGTTACTTTCTTTATGCAGAACTATGGTTGCTGTGCAGCCACTATATATATCTTCAAGCACTTTCACGTACGACTCGTCTACCCCCTGATTTCGGAATGCTTGCATCACCACCTAAGTTTCAACTGAGTCAAATGCTTTTTCGTAATCAATGAATGCTATGTATAAGGGCTGGTTATATTCCGAGCATTTTTCTATCACCTGATTGATGGTATGGATATGATCGATAGTAGAGTACCGTTTCCGATACCCTGCTTGAGCCTTTGCTTGTAAACAATTGCCTTAGTAAATACCTTGTACGTACCAAATAGTAAACTGATTGGTCTATTATTTTACAAGTCCTTTGCGTCCATGTTCTTAAAAATTAAGATAATGCTTGCGTTTTTCCCCAGTTCCGGTACCGTTGATTTCCCCGCTGCCCCTTCCCCCCGCTCTTCAACAAGTGTGTAGTTACCTGATCCTCCTCAGCTGCCTTCCCCTTTTCATAGCTCCTAAAGCTTTCTTAACCTCATCCTACGTTACTGGCGGAACGTCTGATTGTTACTCACTACTGCCAATATAGTTATTGTCCGGACCACTTTGGCTAAGTATAGGTCCGTATAGAACTCCTTAGCTACTTTGCCTATCTTGCCTATACTAGCGGTGATATTGCCCGTCTCGTCATTTAGCGCATATCTAATTTTTGCCCATGCCTAATTTCCTATTTGTCGCTTCGAGGTTGCCACCTTTTTTTTAGAGCATACTGGATTGTCTCAATGTTATACTTTCTTATGTCGGACACTTTACACCTATTGATTAGCTTTGATGTTTTGCCAGTTCCATCCTGTCTGTTGGGTTGGAGACTTTAATACTTCAGCATTTCTTAATCAAATCATTAGTCTCCTTAAATAATTTGCTGGTATCTTCTCTAGCGCCTGCCTACTTCTGCAGCGCACTCAGTAATGTTATCTCTTTTCTTCCTCGGTTAAAGCTAAATATCTGTTCTGTAGCGAAATCCTTCATTCTGCTACCTTGCCTTTAACCGCTTGTTCGTTGATGGACGTCTCCCTTATTAATCTACTTCCTTCCTCTGCAGTTCTAGGATAATTCAGGACCTTACCATCCTGTGGTCACTGCATCATACTTTTCTGATTACCTCTACGTCCGGCATTATGCCAGAGTTAAAACACAATATGAGATCAATCTCATTTTTAGTCTCCCCGTTAGGGCTTTTCCACGTGCACTTCCAGTCCTTTCTGCTTGCTGAAGAAGGTATTCATGATTCATAAGTTATTGCGCTCTGCAAACTGAACTAGTAACTCCCCCCTGCTATTCCTAGAACCAATGCCATAGTCACCTACTGCCTGGTCTCCTGCCTACTTTTTCCCTACCTTGGCATTGAAGTCGCCCATTAGTACAGTATACTGCGTCTTTACTTTTCGCATTGCTGATTCTACATCTTCGTAGTTTTCAACTGCCCGGTCATCATAACTACATGTAGTTGCATAGGCCTGTACAACCTTCAGATTATACCGCTTATTAAGTCGAATTACGATGCCTGCCACCCTCTCATTAATACTATAGAATTCCTCTATATTACGCGCTGTATACTTATTGACAAGAAACCTACTCCTGTTCTCGCCTCTCTGGTAAACCTCGATAACACAGTACATGCCCATCCTTCAGTTCAGTATATGCCTCATCCGGCCTCCTAACCTCACTAAGCCCTATTATATCTCATTTTATACCGTCTAGTTCCTCTAACAACACTGCTAAGCTAGCTTCACTAGCTAGGGTTCTAGCATTAAACGTGCCAGGGTCAGTTTTGAATGGCGGCCTGTCCAGCGGAGCCAGAAATTGTTAGCACCCCCCGCTGCGTCACAGGTCTGACCACCGCTGTATTCAATTGATCCGCAGCCGCTGGTGACAGGAGCCGGGGTTTTATAGGACTTATCATGGGAGGTTGTGGCCAATTACTGCACCAGGGTGGCCAACTCATGTTCTTGTGAGGGAGTACGTTGCGGGAGGTTTTCGCCGGGATCATGTCGCACCCGAAACCTGTTTATGCAATTCCATCGACACGCGGATTTTCTTAATCCGGTGGAGAATCGCGCGGCACCGGGATTCGAACTCACCGGGGAGGGGGCAGGGGGGAGGGGGAGTCAGCGAGTAGTGAAGCACTACATGTTTCCCTGCATGCGATTTCACCACAGCCATACCAAAAGAATGCGGCATGCAGAGCTGGATTCATGCGGCTGAACGCGTAAAATTGATCGTTCTACTTCTTCTTTCCGCGCTGCTTTATCACATTTCATAATATGGTTTCGCCTGTCGTACCTACCTACGGTCGCATAAATAAAGTTTTGTTTATTCGATTTTATCGTTTGCGCAATGTGAGGTTTCTATAGATAACCATTGCTCAACTGATAATAAAATGAAGCATGGTGTACCTCAAGGAAGTATTCTTGGTCCCTTATTATTCAATGTATATATTAATGGTTTACTGCAGATTGATTCCGAAACAGAATCTGTAATTTATGCTGACGGTACAACTTTATTTCTGTCAGGAACCAAAGCGAATGATCAAGTCAAAAGGGCCAATAGCGTGTTGGGCAAACTTAACTCTTGGTCTCAAATAAATTCCTTACTGATAAACTCGCGCAAATAAAGCAAAGGCGATTTTTTTTAGAGCGAAAAATGTGAAATGGGTGGTAAACATAGATTTAGTCTAAGTGGTAAACAATAGAAATAACTAATATTGTAAAAACACTTGGTATTTACTTTATTGAATTCATGTTATAGAATGAACCACATTGATCAGCTGGAGGTTAAACTGGCAAGGGATGTCGGCATACTTAGAAGGTTAAAGTGCATGTTGCCTGCAAGCCTACAAGGACAAAAATTGTAATATACAATGCTCTGTTTGAATCTCACGTTAAATATTGTCATCTGGTCTGGCGTACAACAACGCAAAACTAATATTCAGAAGGTTTCAATGTTACAAAAAATGCAGTGAGAGCAATAGCAGGGGATTCCAATTCAGCACATACAAGTTCCTTATTTTCAAAATACCGCATTGTGAATGTAAAGGTCATCGATCAGTATCGTGTGATTCAGCTATATAAATCACAGGCACACAGTAACATTACATTTCTAACTGACCTTGCTAATCCACAGGAAAATACTATTCTCCACAATACGAGACACTATGAATACAGGTGTGTACCCTGCCCACGCACAAACTACGGACTCCAAACATTAAGATATAAATTGCCGTCATTCCGAAACCGATACACTTTCACAACTTAGTCCATTCACTCAGTTTCATATAACACTATCAGAAATATGCTTCTAAATAGCAATGAAGAGAATGTGGCCGTAAGAAATACCGTAAGAAATGCTATCGTTTTGATTTTTTGTGTAACTGTACAGAAAATATACCGTGTTCCATTGGAAAATATTGTATACATTTTTATTCCATGTCTGCTCTCGTTTGTGTTTTTGCTGTTATCCGCTATCGCCGTGTCGATCCACTGCGGGAGATGGAAGCTTTGTCAAGCCGCATGCACGGTTTTTTTACTTTCTCCTCAGCTATTATAAACGACTGAAATAAACTGAAATGAAATGAAAGGTGAGAAAAAGGGCGTCAGAGCACAAAGCGTGGCTCGTGCGCTTGCGTGGGCCATTGCGGGATTGACAGAAAGAACTCGCAGTGAACACCTGGAGACGAAGGCTGACATATGTGGCGTTCTGGCATGTATGTCGCGATCATCTAGATGGCAAACCCCTCGAGGTAGCCAACGACCTATGTGAATATTGTGAGCCTTCTGTGAACTTTCTTTAATTTGTACATGCCATGATCTTCCTCTTTCATTTGTACATACCATCATCATCGTCCCGCGGCGCCGGCTCCGGCGCGCGCCTGGGTTTTGTCATCGGATTAAAACGCTAGACAAGGCATCGCTGGCCTTGCCGTCTCGACCTTGCCGTCTCGACCTGGCCTTCTTCCACAAGTGGTGGAGGTAGGACTTGATCTCCTTGCTGTTTTGTGCCCTGCCTCTCGCTGGAGCTACGTTCCGGTCGCTGTTTGCCGCCTGCCACCATCGTTATGACTACCGAGAGTACCCACGAATCGGCAGCACCCTCTACCTCGGCTGCACCACCCCCTGCGACTGTGCCCACACGACAACGCGACCCGCCGCTGCTCGCTGGTCGTCGCGATGAAGACGTCGATGACTAGCTGGACATCTATGAACGCTGCAGCAACTACAACCGGTGGGACGATGCTCTAAAATTTCTGAATGTTTCTTTCTACCTCATTGAGGTCGCCAGAACCTGGTTTATTAACCGCGAACCCCACACCACTAACTGGACCACGTTCAAGCAGCAGTTCCGCCAATATTTTGCGGACCCAGCAGTTCGGACTGAGATCGCGAAGACCAAGCTCGCCTCTCGCCTCCAAGGTCCCGATGAGTCGTACGCGTCTTACATAGAGGCCATACTTGCACTTTGCCGGCGTATTAGTCCCACCATGCCGGAACCTGAACGCGTACACCACATCTTGAAAGGAATTAATTCAGTGGCATATAACACCCTGATTGCCAAGAATCCTTCTACTGTTGACGCCATTATTGCGACCTGCCAACGTATCGACCAGCTGCAGTCCTCCCGATTGCAGCCCGGCATTGCTACTGGCCCGACCTCTGCTGACCTAGATCTGCGGGCACTGATTCGAGCCATCATCCGGGAGGAGCTCCAAGCCCTCAAGCCTGTCTGTCAACATGGGTGCGATCATTCTTCGGTACCTTCTAATGACGCCGGTCTCCGCAACATCATTAAAGATGAGCTGGCAACAATCACTCGGCCTATGGTGTCCGACCCTCCTGCACCCCGTCCAGCATCGACTTACGCACACGTCGCAGCATCACCCCCTTCTTTTGTTCGCAGCATCACCGCCCTACAACCACATCAACGCCGTTACGACGGCTCAGCCTACGCCACCATATTACGCACCTTGGCGCCCCTCTCGCCCAGTGTGCTACTACTGTGGAATCCGAGGGCATATATCCCGCTTCTGTCGTCGACGCATTCAAAACGAGTGGTGTGGTTACGACGCCTTCGAAAGTGACGTATTATCAGCGGCGACCTATTCCCAGCTCACCTCGTCGATCCTCTCCACCGCCGGTATCCTCGTCTGAACCAAATGGCGCCCATGTATCTCGACGCCGGTCCCTTTCCCCATACCGCCGCTCAGTTTCCCCTCTCCGCCCCGCAACCACTCTCCCTGTCCGCCATCCGGAAAACTAAGTGTTGCAGTTTCCGGAGGTCAAACTACACTCTGCGAACTTACTAAAAGTCATCCTGATCGCCCGTATAACGTGATTGCTCTTATCGCTGAAGGTTTACCGGTTGAAGCTTTGATTGATACAGAGGCTGCAATTTCTGCCATTCACGCTGATTTGTGCTACCGTTTGCGAAAAGTGACAACACCATATGATGGGCCTGAACTCCGTGGAGCCAATGACGTTCCTTTGCGCCCTTCAGCGAAGTGCAGCGTATGAGTTGTTATCGACGGCATCCGCCATTATGTGCAGTTTGCTGTGCTCTCACTTTGTGCGCATCTGATGATTTTTGGATGGGATTTTCTGTCAACCGCTTCAGTACTAATTTCTTGTGGTGAGCGTGTTATCCATATGACAGACAGCGATTTTTCATCTGACTTTTCTGTACATCATCCCCTCGTTGCCGCCGCTGATACTGTTTTGCCTCCTCAGTGCGAAAAACTGCTTACTGTTGTTTCTGACCACATAACTGACGGGGACGTACTCATAGCACCATCATATAGTCATCTTGTACGCGGCATCGCCTTCCCGTCAAGTCTTGTCCGGTTCCACAACGGCTCAGCGACAATAGTGGCCACTAACACTTCACGTGAATCCCTCGTGCTCCCAAAAGGAACTTCTCTGCATTGCATGGTGGATGTTCAACCTTTTTCCCTGATGGTGCTCACCGCCCCTCCGCCTCAGCAACGTGTTTCGTCTGACGTCTCTCTTTCTGTTCTCGCAAAGACTATTAATCCTGAACTCACGCCGAACCAACGCCAAGAACTGCTGACATTGCTTCGACACCACCAAGCCATTTTTGATGCCACTTCCACACCACTGGGACAGACTAGTGTTGCGCACCATCGCATCATTACTGAAGGTAACTCTATCGTTCGCCGACGGCCTTATCGGGTTTCCCTCTCTGAACGAAAAGTAATTGAAGAAAATGTAAATGACATGCTCCATCGCAATATAATTCGACCCTCAACAAGCCCATGGTCCTCCCCAGTAGTGCTAGTTAAAAAAAAGGACGGCTCGGTACGCTTTTGTGTTGATTACCGCGCACTCAACAACATTACCCGCAAAGATGTATATCCGATGCCGCGAATTGATGACGCCCTTGACTCTCTCCAAGGCTCCGAATATTTCTCGACCTTGCACCTCCGCTCAGGTTATTGGCAAATACCTATGCACGAGGACGACAAAGAAAAAACCGCTTTCGCAACACCCGATGGCCTTTACGAATTTAATGTTATGCCTTTCGGACTTTGCAACGCACCAGCGACATTTGAAAGAATAATCGATACTGTGCTGCGTGGCCTAAAATGGAGAACCTGTTTGTGTTACTTGGACGACATTGTTGTCTTTTCGGCAACCTTTAATGACCATCTCACGCGCCTGAATGAAGTCCTCACCTGTTTCGCTTCGGCAGGCCTTCAGCCCAACACCAAGAAGTGCCACTTTGCACAGAAAGAAATTAGAATATTGGGACATCTGGTCAGCCATGACGGCATTCGCCCAGATCCCGAAAAAATCATCGCGGTCTTGAACTTTGCTCGTCCACAACGGACTACAGATTTCCGCAGTTTCCTCGGCCTCGCGTCTTATTTCCGGCGTTTTATAAGGCATTTTGCAACTATTGCTGCACCACTTCATGAGCTACTTAAAGCACGCAGCCCTTTCGTGTGGACTGAACAGTGCGAAACTGCTTTTAATGACCTAAAGCAGGCCCTTACATCAGATCCTGTTCTTGGCCACTTCAGTGACAGCGCTCCAACTATCCTGCACCCCGATGCCAGTGGTCACGGTCTTGGCGCTGTACTTCTGCAGCGTGATGCAACATCGCGTGAGAAAGTGATTGCCTTTGCCAGTCGGACCTTGACTCCAGCTGAGAAAAACTACACCATTACCGAGCAGGAGTGTCTTGCCGTCGTCTGGGCTGTCCAAAAATTTCGCCCTTACCTATACGGTCGGCATTTCACAGTTGTGACCGACCACCATGCTCTTTGCTGGTTGTCTTCACTCAAAAATTTGACAGGCCGACTTGGCCGCTGGATTCTACGCCTGCAAGA
>JAJIZL010052471.1:0-18256 GCA_023969395.1 Amblyomma maculatum | reverse complement strand
GTATGTATGTATGTATGTATGTATGTATGTATGTATGTATGTATGTACGTACGTACGTACGTATGTATGTATGCATGTATGCAAGTATGTCTGTATGTATGTATGTATGACTGAATGAATGAATGAATTCATTGTTGATTTTGTTTAAAGGGGTTTATTGATTGATTGATTGATTGATTTATAGGAAGGGAAAGGCGCGGTAACTGTCTCACTTGTTTTCTGCGGACACCTCAACCGCGCCGTAAGGGAAGGGGATGAAGGTGGGAGTTGAAAGTGGAAATAGAAAAAGTGGAGCCGTAGTGGAGGGCTACAGGAGTAATTTAGACTACCTGGGGATTTTTAATGTGCGCTGACATCGCACAGAACACTTTAAAAAACCTGATTTATTTATAGGAAGGGAAAGGCGCGGTAACTGTCTCACTTGTTTTTTGTGGACACCGCAACCGCGCCGTATGGGAAGGAAGGGAGATGGGAGTGAAAATGGAAAGAGCGAGAGGAGCCGTGGTGGAGGGCTACGGAGTAATTTCAACCACCTGGGCATCTTTAACGTGCGCTGACATCGCACAGCACACGGACATAGGTCCTCTCCCCTGATGGGGATGGTACAGGTGGGTCACCGCCGCTTGCGGCGGAGGCTAGCCTGGCACCAAATTTTTATCTGTTGTAGGCCGTCATTGCACACGCCACCGCTGGTGGTGAACGACGACTGTTGTTGCGGCACGCGTTTTCTTTCCCTATTCCTTTTCTTTCTTCTCTATATTCTTTTCTGTCTGCACGGGGCAGCGGAGGTGGCTCAGCTACAGTGCCAGTAGCAGGCCCGTGCATTTTCTTTTCCTTCTTCCTACAGCCACAACAACAGCACACTGACGCCTCTTCGTTTCGCCTCCATCGAAACGCAGCCGCCGAGGTCGGGTTCGAACCTGGGTACTCCGGCACAGTAGTGGGGCGTCTTACCACTGCACCACCCCGGCGGGATGCACAGCACACTTAAAAAAAAGCTGATTTATTTTTTTTTTGTCTTTTTTTTCTGTGGACACCTAAAAAACTGATTGATTTATAGGAAAGGAAGCGCGCGGTAACTGTCTCAATTTTCTCTGTGAACACCTCAACCGCCACCTCAACCGCACCATAAGGGAAGGGAGGAAGGTGAGAGCGAAAGTGAAATGAGAGAAAGAGGAGCCGTAGTGGAGGACTACGGAGTTCTTTCGACCACCTGGGGACCTTTAACGTGCGCTGACATCGCACAGCACAAGGACGCCTTTTCGTTTCGCCTCCATCGAAACGCAGCCGCCGAGGTCGGTTTCGAAGCCGGGTACTCCGGCACAGTAATCGGGCGTCTTACCACTGTACCACCCCGGCGGGGCCACTGATTTATTTGCTTGATTGTTATAGTATAGTGCCTAGAATATATTCTAGGCACTGTAGTTATAGGAAAGGAAAGGCGCGGTAACTGTCTCACTTGCTTTTTGTGGACACCGCCACCGCGCCGTAAAGGAAGGGAAGAAGGTGGGAGTGAAAGTGGAAAGAGAGAAAGAGGAGCCGTAGTGAAGGGCTACGGCGTAATTTCGACCACCTAGGGATCTTTTAACGTGCGCTGACATCGCACAGCACACGGACGCCTCTTCGTTTCGCCTCCATCGAAACGCAGCCGCCGAGGTCGGTTTCGAATCCGGGTACTCCGGCACAGTAATCGGGCGTCTTACCACTGTACCACCCCGGGGGGCCACTGATTTACTTAGCGTCCCAAAGTAACTCAGGTTGTGAGAGAGGAAGTAGTGGAGGGCTCCAAAAATTTCGACGAACTGGGGTTCTTTTACTATAAGGAGGCTGACATCATACCGCACACGGACGCCTTCTTTTTCGTCTCTATAGAAACGCGGCCGCCGAGGCAGGGTTTAAGTCACGCAATCTCGGGAATTGCAGTCGAGCGTCCTAATCATTGCCGCACCACGGCAGGGCGTATTTAAGTAATGTTGACTTAAAGACTCAGCCAAAAATGGAATTCAAGAATTTCTAAGATACTATCAGAAATTTCCGGGTATGCATGAAAACCGCTGTAATACAAAGATACAATGCTAAATTATTGTTGGAATATCCGAAAAAAAATACACCTTTTTAAGTACGTATCGCTCCGCGGCCCTTTTACGTAAATATTGTAGGCGAACCATTGTAAATTATGAATTTTTAGCTATAAAGTTTCCGAGAAAATAGTATGGCTTTTTTGGGGTATGAATAGTAATGAGTAATTACTACCTTTGCAAATCTATTTCGCCTTCGGGGATTCGCCTAAATGTTGGACCACACTTTCTAGAGACAATGTTAGGTTATTCAAGGTCATGCTTTGTGGCCGATATTTCTCTAAATTGAGGTTAAGGAACAACACTGCTTGTTAAGGCTGAACTGCGTCTTTATTTAAAACAAGACCAAGTGGCTCAACCAATTGAACGAAGCCGGAAATTACAACTACCTTATCACAGTTTACAGGTAGGTTGATTAGTTGAATTAAAAGCTGAAAGTATAGTATTTTGGTCCTACCACCGTAAAGTATCCTAGGAATCTGTTGCAGGCTGTACAGTAGTGCACACTGTTTGTAGCAAGCACAGTAAAACTAAGCAGTGGGTAGATATATACAGAGTCGATAGACGAAACCAGTTAAGGAAGCTGTTGCAACTTAACTACCACGTGTATGTTATAACATATTGATTTTGCCCGCCTTACGTAATTCCTGCGGGCCACAAACTGGCGTGAGACTGTGAAAATGGTTTTGTCGGAGCTAGGGCAGGAAGAATTAACTCCGACAGCATTGCAGTTTGAACTGATTTGTTTTTATTGTGGGCGCCGCACTTCGGCACCTCGTGTCAGCATTTTTGTCTGGAGCCATTCCATGGCTTGCGTCCAGAGAGGGGCGTGAGGGACGCTACTGTTTCCAAACATTTTCTGTAGGGAGGGCTATATGCATGGAACTGGCATTCGATTCGCAAATTCAGGCAAAATATTGTGTAGTGTTGATTCTTTATTTTTATATATGTGCCCCTTTTTAAAGGCCCGTGTTTGCGTTCATTCCTAGCTTTCGCGTTCAAGAGCGAGCGGTGTCCCCTACAGCAATGATAAAAATGGGACCGGCATAAATCATCATACGGTCAATTTCGGCATCACCGCCGACTTCACCGCAGCCAGTAGACGCAACAAGCAATTTTAAACGTCGCATGCTTCAATTTTCAGTTCATGTCTGAACCAGACACTATGGCAAAACATTTCGCGCCTACCCAAGAAACTAACTCAGAGAAAAGTTTTAAAATGAAAGCTTTACTACGCCATATTCACCGAGTCATTCTCCTTGACCTCAGCCGCCTTCGGTCCCTCCGGAGCTGCGCTGACTAGGCCACGTAACCCACCGCGATGGTTCCACCACCGCAGCTGGAGCCGCCGCGCATGCGCTCTCCCTATGTCAGACCACGTGACTTTTCGCGCGCTTGGCCGCAGTTTAAGGAGGAACGCACCGCTTGGCTGGGCAATGCGCACTTCGCGAAGCTGGGCCATCTCGGAACGTTACGCAGAGGACCTTGCAATTTCGTCGGCAGGCCATGTGCTTTCACGTTTCGTAAGTAGGTTTAAAGCATTATTGAGGTTTAAAAGAAAGTTCTCAGCAATTTTTGGAATACAGATTGCTCCACGCAACTGAGCTAAGGTTTCAAAAACGAAAAGCACAGTGGACGTGAATCAAACTGGTTACGTAATTTTCGCAGTAGCCTATAATTACTCAGGCTATTTTAATCGTTTCTCTCAAATGAAAAATTCAGTTGGTTTAATTACTCAATATATCAGGAATTGACTGCAGACCCTCAGTTAGATACGCAAAGTCATAAAATGCCTTCACAAAACATCTCAATAAACTATTTTCTGCACTGTATCATAAACCAGCCAAGTGAAGGGCTGGGAGCCAGCCCTGTCCAGCTTGGACCTGGAAGCCCATCGCGCAATGGTCCAGACAGCTCGGGCAGCGGCGGCGGCCAATGGCGTCCCGGAATAGGGTCTGCCACTCAGTTCCACAACCATACGCACCTCCCTTCCCAAATCTTTTCATTGTACATAAACGTTTTCTCCTTCTCCTCCTCCTCCTCTCACGTGGTCATTTTTCCCCGTTACATAAAAAGTCCGAAATTAGAAAATAAAGACGCCATGTGAATATATAGGCGCTTCGATTTCCCTACAGTGCTTATCTAAAACGTGCTCTCAATGTTGGTTCTCCCGAACAGCCTGGATAAGAAAATGTTGTTATTCGTGCCTACGTAGACGCTTATAAATATACTGCATTACATTTGCATCAAAGATAGTATAAGTGCTTCACATGTGTCATTTTCGTTTTCTTCCATGTTTTTTTTTTATTTGATACTGTGAATCCCATCAGGGATTGTAACAGTAAGGGCTGTGAGCATATTGTACTAAAGCATAAAAGCATACACAATAATACATGGTGTAGAGTGTTACATGCAGCTTACAACAATCGAAGAACACAAGATTTATCACATATATTAATTACATGATTACGGATGATACAGCGAGGGGATCAGTATTAGTTGTAATTGACAGTCAAAACACAATCAAGGTTTAAAATACTAAAAAAGGAGAAAATCGACTATAATGAATTCACAACTTGAATCAGGCACAAACAGGCAAATAAAAATAACAAGCGAACAAGGAAGCATAAAAATAAGGAATACAATTGTTACTGCAATGGGTGTAATTCATCAGCAACAAGGGAACAAAACTCAGCTAAGGACGGGCTGTTAGTAATATGCGCGTGTGTAGATTGCTCCGTTCTCGTGTTGCCCTTGGAAAAAATGAGTATTTGAAAATATCAGTATGAAATTAGAACTCCCCTAATGTATGCGTAAGGTTATAACGGGTTAATCTGCTCGAGGACGTCGGCTTGTACTTTTTAATAGCCAGTTTTAGTTGATTGTGTATTATCTGGTATACGATTTTAAGTCTTGCAAGATAGGCTCTGTTTTCTAAGGTTAGTAGTTCTGCACGTTTGAGTAATTCTGTTGGTGAGTCTGAAATGGAGTATTAATTGTATATAAATCTTAGTGCCTTTCTTTGTACTGCCTCCAGTTTTTTAATGAGCTGTTTAGTAAACGGGAACCAAACGGTATTAGCGTACTCTAGTACCGGTCTGACAAGTGGTTTATATGCAAATAACTTTGTTTCAGGTGGTGCTAGTTTAAGGCGCCTATTAATAAAGAATAGCTGTTTTAGGGCGGTTGACGTGATGTTGTTAATGGGAGAGTTCCTTGCTTTGTTTTTTTTTTCCTTCGCATATATCCAGAAGTTTAATATTCCGGAACCAAGTAAGCTGCTTTACTCAAGAATGGCCTTTTCTTCAATGAACGTCTCCTTTCATCTGAGCGGTTTATTGCGCTGTGCCTTATTTTTTTTTTTTCACGAATAATTTCAGAAGAAACCCTCTTCGCAGAATACTAAGGCGATTACTGATTTCTCACAGATTTCCATGCTTCTGTGCACTCCCACAAGGACTAATGAATAAGTTCAGCCTAAATACGAGCTTAGATGAATTCAATTTAGCCACTGTTACTTCAGTCATAAAAATCCATACCGTGGAAATCCCTGGAAACTTCGAAATTAATTAATGAAACATTTGAGAAACTTGCTCCAACCTTTACACACGTTTGAGCGCGTGGTCATTATTTAAATTGGGGAGAAACACTCGGGGTACTTGAGTAACGCTCCAGCTGGCTCCTAATACAGTGTTTTTACACTAAAATGCAAATATCAGAAATTGTGCGTTTCTCGTCCCTTCGAAGATATCTCGTTCTGCCGAGAAATCAACACTTGTGGGAAAATTAGTTTAAGAAGGCCATCACACTTTGGAAAGCTTTAGATTGTTCGTAGCAAAAGAAAATAAGAGTGAATCTTCTGTAAACTAAAACTAGAAGCATGCGGTATTCTCTTTTCAAAATTTCGAAGAAGAAATGATTTTATTAAAAAGGCTAGAATTTTCTAATGAGTACCGCCACGTAAGCCAAGAACGATCTCCGTGACGTTCCCGGACTTTAGCAGGGCATTTGAGAGTGCATATGAAATAAATTATATATTCCGACAATGGTAATTAAGTCCCGAGCGTCTGCTGTGCCAACTGCGACACATAGTAGAAAGCCTATAGGCCACGGCCTAATAGCATGGAGATAATTTTTAAACATCGCCAAATTCGCGTCTTCACGTCCATTATGAGATCTAAGAATGGCATTAGTGTTAGCTAAGAATACGAGATAAAAATTATGTGCTTAAAATAAAGAAATTCCTTTTTTTCCGTTTCCCGTGCTTTATTCCTAGTCGTGCGAAGGTATGCTATTTGGATTCTCTTGCATGTCTAGAGATATGTAGTAAAGAAAAACGCGAGGAGCCTTTGCTTGACAAAAACTCAAAATCTAGCTTCCATGTACAAATATAGAAGAGGCGCTAAATGAGTGGCGTACACCAAGACAATAAAATTTGAGAGTACTTGTAATGCTAATTCCGAACAATAAGGCAAAAAAGAAACGACGCAATGCACACGATAGTAAAGAATTATAAGGAAGAGTTTAGGCCGAGTGAAATTGAAGACAACTTCGAGATATTCATTTCTTTTACTAGTAAATGTGTGCTCTTTCGAGGCGCGGATTTTGCACTTAGCAATAAAATTTTCAAAACCTTCTAATTTTTATAAGGTGAGAGAAATAATGCTTTTGCCGAGTCGTAAAAAAAAAGGACTGCAGAAGAGAGTAAGAAACACGACAAAAGATTCTGTAATTTTGTTGTAACCTTAGAGTTATCTGCAGTCTTTTAGTGTTTGAACACTGTCTAGTTCTGTAGTACATTTCTGTTATAATTACAATTTTATTATTACTACAGAAGTTGCTGTTGTTTCAACACGCCCACACCCAAAAACCGCACAGACGTTTTGTTGTCACAATAAAAAAGGTACTGTAGTGTTTCTTTTTTTGTTGACGTTGACTGGACATATAAAACATATTTCCAAGGGAGTGAAATTATCAATCTCTTAAGCTGCAGGTACTGCCGACACAAATATGTAGTTTTCTCTCTTAGGGACGGCTAGGAAACTAATTTTCTATTCTGTTTTGTCCACTTATCCTTCGCAGCGTCTGTATTCATATAGTGGAGGTGTCATTTCCAAAGCCTGCACAAGGGTGTCATAGCGCTAGACCATATTTAGAGTGCGTCATTGCAAAGAATACTGGCATCTTGTGTAAGCGTCCTCATTCCAGCTTTAAGATAATGCCTCGTACTGACGTCAACGTCAGTCTCAAAGACTTATAATATTTGAGCTTTCCCTTCACCGTCCTCAACAACACGACATAATTATTAGGATAATACGAAAATGACAGGCTAATGAAAGAAACATGGGGGATCATTATTCATCTTTCCGGTGCGCTAACAATCTCTGCGCTTTTGCAGGTTAATATAGGGAACCCACCTCACCCGAAGTCAAGAAGTATTTTTGAATAAGCTCATCGCCCATGCGGCTTACACGCCACGTATTATGGCCCGCTGGCGTCAGTATACGGAGAAAATGATTACGTGCCCCCACTGTACGACTCTAACCCGCGGCGGCATATCTCATTTACTTTGGGATTGCCCTGCTTTTTCTGCTGGACGCCCCGAGATCGAACCCTACCGCCTGAACTACCGTTCCCTTCTAGAAACTGATGCTAACACACAGGTGATATTTGCCAAGTATGGCTCGCTTAGTGGCCTGGTTAGAGCAATGTGATTCGAGTGACGACCTAAACAATGAAGATTATGTCTACTCCCCTTTATCCCCATCCATGGCCATGAGCCTTCCCATTCAATAAAGGACATTCAATCAATCAATCAATCAATATAGGGAACGCAGTTGTGGTGAATAAAACGAAATAACATCTTGTCTCACGCTGGTAATTTCTCCTGCTGATAGCATTTGAAGCACTATGTAAAAAAAACAAACTGGCCAGCTTGTTCTAATGGTGCGTTGTCCGCTTCAAGCACTCATTCTGGCTAGAGCGCACAAAATTAATTAACTACATAGCCTTAGTTTGCTATATTAAAGCTGCAGTTCTGAAGGAAGCCAAGTGGTACCGATGATCCCTTTTCTTAAAAATGGTCAAGAGGTTAAGGTTGACACAAAATGCTCTAGATTTTAGTGTGTCTGCTCAACTCTTCGAAATGGAACTCCCAAGATCATTCACTTGCGCCTTTCATCTTGAGCCGAGGGATGTCGTAATGGAGAGCTCCGGACATTTCGACCACCTGGGGTTATTTAACGTGCACTACTCACGTGTCTAGGAGGGGGCTTTAACAACTACGTCGCAGGCATGTGGCTACTCATTCTCGCAATGGTTGAAATTCGTACCGGTCCACACATCAACGCTTCGGCGCAGAAATCAGCTTGATGTATAGCCATGCTTAGCAGAGCTGACGCCTGGGTAACTAGGTTTAGCGGGAATAAACAGCCTTAATTATTTTCTACCACATGCTAATCAATTATCTCTATGATTACATACTCATCTCACATTGTTAAACATCTGAAAAGTCCCCTATGCTTTTCTAAGCGTCAGTGGCTAAATGTTTTGGTTCTATATTTTTTTTACTCAGGAGTGGCTAAAGGTGTGATAAGCCGTCCCAATTTTTATGATCCTCTGGCAATTGCTCGAACCCGCTCATATTTGCCTTGGCAAAATCACTCCAGGCCGTTAGAGTGTGGGCACATTCATTACCTCTTGCGAAATATTACCCTCACTAGGAGCCGCCGAAAGTAGCAGCAGCAAAGTAAAATGGCAAGCAGCAGCAGCAGTATCAAAGCAGCTAACAGTAGCGAAAATAATAAACAAACAGTAACATCAAAGAGCAGCAGTGAGCAGCGTAGCAGCATGCAGCAGCAAGATGCACATACTGGCAGCAGCGAGAAATAGCACCGGCCGGAAGAAGCACCAACGAACAAACACCAGCACCAGCCTGCTAACGTATACCACAGAAACACATAACCGGGAGTGGTGACGGTAAAACACTGCTAGTAGATCACTATGCATGCTTCTCAGAAGCATTTTTTTCGCGCCGCCCCTCGCTCCCGTAATAACCAAAAATAGCAGTAATCGGTCTAACCTTCAGTCTTCACGAAACAGCACCATCGACTGCAGGCTAATTTGACGCTTAACCAGCTTCAGCGGTATTTTTTAGACATGTGCCGTATGTAAATGCGTTTTCTATTTTTTGTTCTAGTGGAGAGCGCTAGCTTTCAACAAGCCCTGCCCAACCCAGCATGGCATACCAACTAGAGACAGTTTCCGGTATTTCATACTTTCGCTAAGGTTATGTCGTCTGCAACTCTGTTTTCATCAGGTACTGCGAACAGGCAAGTCAACAGATCTATTTCGTTCAGGCAATAATAGCTATAGCAAATATTACCCTGTCATCAACTCTGGGTTTAATTTTGTCATTTTGTTTGACTTTGTATTCTCGATAACTTCAGCCCGATGGTGCCGTCGAAACTGGAGATCGTATCTATTCACAGCGCGTTTTTCATTCTGGTCCATTTGTTCTTCTGGCTTCTGCCACTGGCAACGTTCCTACAGCTGTCAAATGTCCGCGAGATGCGACCGCGCCATTCGCACGTTGGCCACAGGGACCCAATAATTAGCCGATGCTCGCGCAAAGTGGAGATTCGATACTTTATGATTTTCATATGAGCTGCTTTGCATCTTGCACCTCAAAAGTGCTGCCTCAAATCGGATGCCTAGGCCAAAGCAAACGGGAGGTAAACAGCTCTTTGCCCGGGAACTCAATACAGCTTTGTAAATAGGACTGGAAAGAAACAAATAGCAGAATGTACTTGATTTGATTTTATTCGTGCACATTTATCGCCGTCTGCACGACTAATAGGTATTGAATGCCCCAAGGTTTTCCTATATCAACGCCTCACTCTGTTTGTTTTTGCACACAGTGCATAGCCCAAAATTCGAGTTTTCGAGTACGGCGGAAAAGCTACCACAAAATGTGTAAGCCTCTGTAGCGAATTCGTATTTTCCTGACACGCTTGAGCACATCTGTCCTACTTTCCATGAACCCACGTGTAATCTCCGCAGTAGACTCATCAGCTTTGCGTCTCTGTCACACTGTTACGTTTTGTTTTAACCCACTACAGTACTGTTTCAATTTAATCTCCTGGGAGCACTCTCATTGTGCCACTGGCGGTGTACCGACGTGCGTGACCCGTGGCGAATGGGGCATGTTTTATGTCTGTGTTTCAAAAATGTATCTGGGTCATCCACGTGCGCCTCGTGCCAAACGATAAGGCCGGAACAACAAGACCTGGTCGCAGCATGTTATGACAACTATAACACTCGCTTGATTGTTAATGGTCACCTCTCAGAGTTTGTGCAAATTCGATGATTCGTGAAGCAAGGCTGTTCTATGTCACCGCTACTATTTGCCCTCTACCTAGAGCCACTTCGTTTGAGTGTACGGAGAAACAACATCTGTGGTTATGTTGCCTTTGGTAATGAAATCAAAGTGCTTACTTACGCCGATGATATGGCGTTTTTCTGCACTCACAAACCCAGTATCGACAAAACTAGAACCACTATTGAGGACTTTTGGCATTCTCTCTGGCGCCCAAATGAATAGGTCTAAAGGTTCGGCTCTTCGGTTTGGTTCATGTGTATAAATGCGGACTCATTACGTAGGAATTGAATGGTCTTGTGTCCCCCCTAAATACCTTAGAGTTCCCCTTCATCAATTCAAGTCTAGTGGGCGCTACTGAAGAGAGCGGGTCCGGTCCCTTCAAAGCTATGCTGAGACTTTTGTTCCACACCGCCTATTAATTCCTGGTCGAGCGCAGGCCGACAACATGTTTGTGGCAACCAAAACGTATTATGTTTTGCATGCACTTTATTGCGCAAGGCACTACAATCAAAGCTTTCATCGAAGGTATAAGGTCATCCAGTTTTGAGCTGATGCGACGCGATAACCTATACAGGCCTGCTTCTGCTGGCGAACAAGGTTTGATACATCTCTATGTCAGACAGTGAGTTGCTCGTTTCTCCCTTTTCCGCAATAGCTTCCATCCAATTAACAGAGCACCTCTGCATACTGACTTTCTAAACCTTCTTCCTAACTAAGTGGTCTCTTCCCATTTTACCAATCGACCCATATTATGTGCTGTTATGCAAGGTGTGGCTTTATGAAAGAAATTTACTATTCAGTTCGTTTTCTGGCTGCTCGTTTTTCCTATGAGTATTTATTCTCTAGTTGAAGAAAAAAATGTATACAAAGAATTTATATTTATGCCGTTTCCGCCTACATTATATTCTTCTCTCTACTCTAATTGTATGGGGCATGATGTGTTGAGAAGAGTACGCAAAATGCCGATCTCGTCTTGTACTAAAACGTTTTTCTTTAAACGTCATCCCTAAGTTCTACCTGTTAAACGGTGGCTTCACAAAAAGAATATTTTTGTTTCTTCTATTAATTGTCGGTTATGGGATACACCTGAAACAAGCGAACACTGTTTCAATGCCTGCAAATATGCAATATTGTTTCGGGATGTTCTACAAAACTCTGAAGAAAGGCTTTATTTTGTGCGTTACCTAACTGCCTCCCAACATGCCCATGAACCCTTTGATATAATTTTTCTGCTTAGATTGCACAGCCTGTGGAAAATGCATATGTTAGACCAGAATGCTGAGCCTCTAGTTTTCCCCATGTACTCATTACAGCTAGATGGTGTACCAGCTGAAAGCCGCTTACGAAGATAGTGACCATCTATCGGACTGGCTCCCATCATTGATGTGTCGTCCTTCATTGCCACAGTTTCAGTGAAGTTGTGCTAAGACGTGTTTTAGTTGCGTGGTTTGGGTCGTATATTTCAACTGCATTTGTTCGGCTATAGGCCGGCACTTAATTTCAAAATTGTGCTCATGATACAAGCGCGTTTTTAGCCGGCAGAACCGGCATAAGATCCTTCACAAAGCAAACATTAAGCTGGATAAATGAAAGAAATGAGCTTATGCAAATGGTCAACATGCACATGCTCAAAAAGAAGGCGATGTTATTCCAAACCAAAAATAAAATTATTACAGTCAATCAACCAACCCTATTAAATTCAAATTCAATGGCGGTTAAAATGGTATCTAAGTTTAAGGCACTCGGTGTTTTCATTCGATCAAATCTCTGCTGGGACGCACACGCCAATGATATGCAATTAATCTTCCTCAGGTTAATGGATTAGTTTACCGTCATCGATACATAGTGCCGCGAAAGTCATAACGTTAATATATAATGCACTATTTCGCTCTAGAATAATTATTGACATTTAGTTTGGGTTCACACTTGAAGAAAACATTCAAAGACATTTTTCTGTTACAAAAGAATATTCTTAAGAATTGTTAAAAACGTACCTACCTGCTTTTAGACCAAGGAATTGTTCATGAAGTACGAAGTACGAAGTAATGTCAGCTGCAAAGCTACAAACCCTAGGATTCGTAGAATACTCACACAAGATTTAAATATTTAGCTTTTTTTTTTGCAACACTAGAATCTGCAAATAACTGACCCTTTTCACAGAGCTCGGTATAGCGGTACCGTGGCGAGTAACAACATCTAGAACTACATATATGGACAGGAAATGGTATAAAACAGAAGGCTACTAATGGGCTTAGCAGTCAGAACATTCAACTTAATGCAACCAGCTTCAAATAAATATGTGCCGATATCACCAACCACTGCAACAATGACATTAAAATACAGTGTTACTTTGCTTGCTTTGCTTTTTTCTTTCTACCTGTCTACGTTAACGTTCTGTAAGTTGCTTATTTGTGTTTTCGATCATTTTGATCTGGTTGTCCTCATTTTTTGTGTTCGAATCTCTTGCGCTTTATGCGGACATACATCGCGAATGGATAAATACCGCCATGGCTGTTTTTAATTGTTATCTGTGTTGCGGAGCTGCTTTGTAACTGTTGCGTGACGCCACTATGGGAGCCTCGATTTTTGGCAAGGAGTCCTTGAGACACCTTTTCCCTCGAGCTTCTAATGTGATATGCACATTGTATGGGATATGATGCAAATAAATTTCAATTCAGTCCAAACGCTTTCAGACTAAGAGCTGCGCGGTGGTGGCTCAGCGGCACTCCACTATTTTCATCTGGCATGGCGGGTTCAATCAATCTGCGTCGACATAGTTTTGATGAAGGCTAACTACAAGGCGCCTGAGTAGTGTGCGGCGTCGGAGTTAAACACTGCAGTTTCTCATAGCTCGAGTCGATATAAGGCACTAAACCAAATAAACCCAGCGGAACCTTTCAGGGGCACGGTTAAAGGTGAATTAGACAAAATGATAATCATCAGCGGGATCTGCTGAAATATTATCCAGCTATATATTATATGAAATATTATCAGAAATATAATCCAAAACGACTGTGGTATTAAACAAAGAGTGAATATACAAAGGAGAGTATCGCATGGCACGCACCTTGGAGAAATATAACGAGGGACTTTAGCGACTAATGTAGTGAAAGGCGAAAGCTTGAGTGCCACATTCGACTACGAAATTGTCACTAATCAGTAGTTAATTATTTATTTATTCCTTTTGTCAATTATTATTTAGTATATAGTTATTTAGTTATTACGCAGTTATGTAAACAGTTAATAGGTCAATTGGTTAATTATTGAATTACTAATTAGTCATTATATAGTAATTGAGCATTGATTGCGTAATGGCCATATAAGGCACACATTGGCGCATACTGTGGTGGTGCTCTGTGATTGGTCGAGACATTTATGACGTCCTCCCGCCTCGGCCAATCAGAGCCGCCGCAAAAGCGAGACACATTTTGTCCACGACAGCATGAGCCATTAAAGGCTTCCGCCTTAAACCGTGCAATCTGAGCTGGCGGTCGACTGCAATTCACTTCCACGGAGGCGTGAATAGACAAACATATGCCCGTGTAGAATTCAGATACCAGGACAACGACGTCGTAACTGAAGAAGGTAGGGATAGCAGCGCTAGGAGAGGAAAGCGAAAGACGCGTTAAATATCTTGAAAGGGACCCCCGGCCATAATGAGAATTTAAAGGACGGGAAAGTCGGCGGGATGCTACCCGTGTGGATTTACTTTCCTACGTCGAATCTTCCGAACGTTCACCCACCTGCTTCTTTCAAATCAGGTTTCATGCGACCGGACAAGAATCGAAGAAAAGATAAAATTGGCCGGCATGGGCTTCAAGAAGCTGATGACGGTCCTCAGTCGTTGGACGAAGGGCGGTAACCTTAAATATCAGGAAACGACGAAATGTTACAGTTCTCCCACGTAACAAACCCGGATAATGGGAGGATCTACCAAGAAGATGCAGCTCCCATGTACAATAAAGAAGATTGCACCTGACCCTTCACTGCAGCGGGGATTTATAAGCAGCCTTCATGGACAGGCCACCTCGTAACCAAGAAATGATGGTGATGAGAACATCTTCCGTGCCAAAGGTGTATCAATTTTCTAGCCACACCCATGAGAACAGTACGGGTTCAGCCAGTTTCCGAGCCTGCCATAGCTCATCGAGACTTACGGCTAATAAAGAGCGACTGCCTTCATCTCACAATTAATAAGGGGCCGTGATGGGCGAAGAAGTGCAGAAGCCGCTACAACCTGCTGGAAACGACGACACAGTCTTCCCTGCCACTACTACAGAAAACAACTTTTCATTTCGAGAAAAAAAAAAGATACGGTCCATTTTTTATATCGTTTTGCTTTTTTACGGTGGCATAGAGATACAAATGTAGCAGGGAGAGCAGAAAGTAAGGTGTGCTGAAGAGAGTATGATAATTCTATGAAAAAGGTGGCTGCGAATAGCACAGGTCCACCAGCGCCTCATATAAAATGTCATCTCAGATCCCGAGTATAATGGGTTTCATCGGCGCACGCGATAACTGGCGCCGAAACAAAAAAGCAAGAAGCCTCACTTTTATTTAAGCGAAACACGCACTCATTTTGAAGTAAGTAGCGAACAATTACGACATTCAACGTTAAAGCTTCAACTGGGGAAGGCCTTTTTGAGAGGCGTTAAAAGGATGAAAAAGGCAGCTTATAACAAGAACGCATCGTAAACAGAATCGAAGTCTCTCGGTAGCCAGTGTGAACGCCTAGAAAAAGTTTGATATTCATTACGGTCTCAGAGGAGAGCTTTTTCCGTGTGCTTGGTTCTTTTCTCAGCTTTAGCGATATTCTTTTTTTTTTTTTGCGTATTCAGGGCGTACTTCAATAGTATATTTGTTTAAAATAGCCTTGGTGTTTTCAGCTAGATCGTGCCAAGCGCTAATTATGAAAACATTTTTGTTTCTTTCAATGTTGCGAACTTATCGGAAATGACTGTACAGCGCTAACAAATGCGATCGGAGGGATGACGGACGCTGGCGTCGTTTACTCCTTTCAGTGAACTTGGCTCTTTAGCCTTGACTCAATAAATCAATCAGGCTGCACCCTGCATCTTCTTGAGAACCAATTCACGTGGATGTTTATTTAGCACGCGATAGTAGTATTGGCGGCATCTTTTTTTCACAATGAAGGAAAAACCACGAGTGGACGCAATAAGTAAAATACGCATCCTTCAACTACTGTTGGGCGTTTATTTCCAGGCTATTAAAATTCGCGTTATCGTTACTAATTATTTATTACCTTTACTTTTCAGTCTGGGCCTGTTTAAGTTTACTTTGAGGTATTAAATCTATTCATTCTGCAAAATAGTACTTCATCAAGTCAGCGAAAAGCCTTAGCGTAGCCAGGCAAGTTTTTACTGTGACTACGGCGCACACTGGCTCGCATTGTTGGTGTTGTTATGTAAATAACCGAACCTGCTACACAGCCAGTCAGAGGTCAGCGTTCATTTAACCTCTGCAACAAAAAATGTTTCTGCGAGATGACCGGAGCTGTCAGGTGGCTGACAGAAGGCTAACGCATTCCGACGCTTCGGGCAGATGTGACGTCGTGCTACTGCTGCCTTGAACGTATTGGAGTAGGCAAGTGGGGCACTGAAGGCGACCTGCAGAACGTTTTCATTGCAGAAGTGCAGAGGTCTGTTCTACCCTGCATACTGCTGCACACAGACTGCGATCATTGACGCTCGGACTTCGGTCTGATGTCTTTTCTCGTGCAGAAAAGCTCTGCTGACCTGTAATGCTCCTGCTCATGTTTAAGTATTTCTAGCTCATTCAAAATTACCTCGTCAGTACTGCTGAAGCTGCCCAAGGCGATACTTATCATGCATATTGTAGCTTGTGGTGGCAGAATGTTCCAGTTTGCTTCAGTGAATTTTTTTTTTTCGGTCGTGAATGCCTTCAGTGGGAAGGCGTTTGCGCCCTTCCTGTTTTCGGGCGAACCTTCCTTGCTCTGGCAAGGTAATTCTGCTCGAAGAAGGCAGCATATTCTCCCTACTTCTCGCTATCAGCCTTCATTACCTTCACACGTAATAAGCCCAAAACAGTACATATTCACGCCGGTCCATCAGCCGCTTCTCACTGAAGTGCTTAGCGCCATATTCAGGGACTAAACTTTGCTCGCTGAACTGCAATCTGTGCTCGTAAGAATGATAGCTGGTTTTATTTCTCAGTCACAGCAGGAAAAAGTAAGTTTCTCCAGGGTTATTTTTTTGGTAGGAATTGAAGCTTCCGCTGAGTTTTCTGAGCTACACTACAAGAGTGGCTGAACGGGCTTAGGAATAAATAATGTCTGCTAAAAACGCCAGAACATTAGAACACGGCCGAAATAAATACTGAACACTGCCTACATCTTTTACTGGATACCTTCGACCTGTACAAACATCACGGCGTAAAAGCTTGTGTATACTGAAGTGTTTCGTTATGGGTTACGTTATGACCAGAGGTGTTGGTTGTGGGAGGCATCTGCAAATGCTCGCGCATTAAAACAGTACAGAAAAAACGTAATTCGGAGAAAGTTATCAACGCACATTCAAAGTATCGTAACCATCGTCGTAAGCTCCATTTCATTGCCTCCACTGCTCCTTCGGCACCCCTTGTCGCGCGATGTAAACTGGGGTTCAAATATTATCCGTCATTTTAGAGCATAAAGTACTTCCTAGAGTGAATAAGAAAACAAGTTGATGCAATGGTTTAACCCAAGTGAGACCGCCCCAAATTGCCTTGCCATATATACGTGCGCGTCTAATCGGTATATATATATATATATATATATATATATATATATATATATATTTATATATATTGATTGATTGATTGATTAGACGTGCACGCTCCTCCAGGCTCAAGCAAAAAGGCCAACACACTAAAAAACTCCAGGCTAGAAAGAAAAACTGCCACTAGGATCATTCAGCATGAGACTGCACCACGAAATTATGAGATACAGAGAGTGAATGATCGCGATACATCGACAGAAATAGCCCCTAGAACCCACAAATCATCACCACTAACAGTCTCTTTCCGCCAGTATACGCCATCCCATTTTTTGTCCTATAATACTTTAGAAAAAAGAAAATTATAGATTCGCTTTTTGAAAAGGCAGGGCTGCCTCTTTTGGACCTCAGGTCTCCGGGTTAAGGTATAAAACATGACAGCAGAGCTCGCCAGACCGTGCCCTTTCTTTTAAGAGGTTAAAGCGGAGCTAGCAATCTTGGTTTACTTGATACTAAAATTGAAACTCAAACAGTCAGTGTACGGCAAAGCATCTTGTACGTACGCTGGAACCCGAGTCGGCGTTCGACAGGCGTTTTATTTTCTTCTGTCCTGCGACTGGCCGAGGGCCTCTCAGTATAGGGGCCGCTCTATGCCGCAGCGGAGCTCAATTTATCTCCGTGCGTATGTTCGCAAAGGAGACCTTGCTATGCATTGTCTCGAGAGATCAACGGCAGATAATTACGTTTTAGTATGGGTACGCCTTTGTTAGGCGCTCTGTTTTTTGGCGGCTGTTCCGCGCCAAGCGTCGCCTTACTTTAATTTTCCATTCATCGTAAGCAGAGCCTCTTGTCTGACTTTTGAACAGTTCTGAAACAACCGAAGTACGCCCGTTTACAGTGTTGCATCGCGGACAGTCAGAACTAAGAAAAAAAGAACACGTAAAAAGCGGCGGTAATGATAAAGACAGAGTAGACTGCTTGAAAGAAGAGACTTAGCAGTACGTGTTGGCAGATTTGTTGGTTCCCAGTTCATAAAATTAAAACGGAAACGCAAGCTGAAGACC
>JAJIZL010052470.1:0-27669 GCA_023969395.1 Amblyomma maculatum | reverse complement strand
TCTACAGCGCACTCAGTAATGATATCTCTGAAGTCACTGTTCATTGCTTCTAGGGTAATGTCGCCATCCTCGGTTAGAGCTGAATATCTATTCTGTAGCGAGATCCTGAACTCTTCTGCCCTCACCGCTAATTCGTTGGTGGGTTTCTTTCTTACTAATCTGCTGCGTTCCTTATTCACATTTAGGCTAATTCGGGACCTCACCATCCTGTGGTCACTGCATCTCACTTTCCCAATTGCCTCTACATCTTGCATAATGGGGGGGGGGGGGTTGAACATAGTATGAAGTGAATTTCATTTTTAGTCTCCCCATTTCGACTTTTCCATGTCCATTTCTGGTTCTTCCGTTTGCTGAAGAAGGTATTCATGATTCTTAAGTTATTGTGCTCTGCAAACTCAACTAGTAACTCCCCCCTGCTATTCCTAGAGCCAATGCCATAGTCACCTACTGCCTGGTCTTCTGCCTGCTTTTTCCCTACTTTGGCATTGAAGTCGCCCATTAGTACAGTATACTGCGTCTTTACTTTTTGCATTGCCGATTTCTACATCTTCATAAAAGCTTTCAACTGCCTGGTCATCATAACTACATGTGGGTGCATAGGCCTGTACAACCTTCAGTTTATACCGCTTATTAAGCTACTATGCCTGCCACCCTCTTATTAATACTATAGAATTCATCTATATTGCCCGCTATGCACTTATTGACAAGGAAACCTACTCCTAGATCTCACCCCTCCGGTAAACCTCGATAACACAGTACATGCCCATCCTTCAGTACGGTATATGCCTCATTCGGCCTCCTAACCTCACTAAGCCCTATGACATCCTATTGCTGCATACTCTCTAGTTCCTCTAACAGCACTGCTAGACTTGCTTCACTAGCTGGGGTTCTAACGTTAAACGTTTCCAGGGTCAGTTTCTAATGGCGGCCTGTCCAGCGGAGCCAGAAATTCTTAGCACCCCCTGCTGCGTCACAGGTCTGACCGCCGCCGTGGTCAATTGTTTCGCAGTCGCTGGGGACTGAGGGCCGGGGTTTTATAGTAATTCAAGTAATACATAAATAGAGGTTCTTGGGGAGCCCTATAAACACTCCAAGGAACCCTGAGGCTCCATGGAAACAATTTATAGAATATATTAGGTTAAAGGAACTAAAGCAGTGCCCCGTAAACCAGCATCCTGCTATAACTAGAGTGAAATAAGCTTGTAACTGCTGTACTATGCCATAAACAAGAATGCGATCAAGAGGAGTTACACAAAGGCAATCAATGATGAATAATACAAGCCAAAAGATGACCTGCCAATCTTTAGCTTGCTGAAATTTCTAGCCTACGCGAGAAAGTGCACTGGTCTTGCATGTAAAACGTGCTTTCCAGCTCAGTGCTCTTTAGGAACTTTTTAGCATTTCGGTAAGGAAACCACAATACTAGTTACAGCACCTTAAAGGTTATTGATTTCGTGAAGGATGCTCCAACGAATATTTACTCAATGTGAAAAATATTAAAATAACGGTTGCCTTTTAATGCAATACCCTGAAGTGAGCAACTGCAAATAAGACCATGTGCAAATAAATATATGGTGAATATATGCCACCAATTCATGACTTATGCAAATGATAGTATGTATGAGTGCAGAGGTGCAAACATTATAGTACACATTAAATAAAGCTTAAGACATGCGCTTGAACATGATGATCTAAGTGGAAAACTGTATAGTTTATATAATGAAATTTATTATTGGCACCATTCCTGGCACGGTTATGCAAACTGCAGGGGCATATAGACTCTTGGTGTTGTGCAGCTGGCCTATTCTTGTGATATCCATTGCTACTGTATGCTTGCATCATTCCAGATTTCATTTAATTACCTGACTAGTTTCAAGTGACATAGTGAAGTATCACAAGGCCTAGAGGATATTAGAGGACGAATACAGTACTGAAAATCTCTTCTAGGCCTTGTGCTGTTAAGCAGCCTCAGTTGAAACTACGTCTGACCAACTTGCCCACTTGTTCTTATCATTACCTGACCATGTGATAAAGTTATTCAAATAGAACAGCCATAATTGCAAGAAAAGATGCTTCATGACTGTGTTGGTCCGCTGCACTCGATCAAAGTGAAGGCTGCAGCCCAGGCCTCATCTCCAAGGGTAGGGGAAGGGGGCCCATTCTTACCTGCTTCACATATGGACTCATAAGCAATGAAACTTATGAGCAACAGGTTTTGGAGAGAAAAAAACAGAATGAAGAGATAGGGCCTCCACCTAATTGGACTTAATTGTTTAGCAGTTGGTGAGACCTTGTTGAGCTGCAAAAGTAGGAATTCCCCACCACTCTCGGAGCTAGTCCCTTTCACGTGAGGTTATCTGCACCAATTGCTTATAGGATTGGAGAGTGTTTCCTGTTGATCCCTCTATCCTGTGGTGGTGCATAACATAAAAAAATATGCAGTTGGAATAATAGAGGAAATAAGAAGGAAAATTTCCACTGCCAGCATTTCTATTACCCTACATATCTCTCACGAAGTTCCTTCAGTTCTTTTCTGCCACTTTAGGGGAGGAAAATAGGCAAAGTCAGAATGAGTCCAAGAATAGGATAGAATAGTATTTGTTACTTCTATGTCTGAACGTTAATTACTACGCTTGTATTCTGTGTGCTGCTAACGCACCACTCTTGCACTAATCACAGGGATCACATCTTGATTTTTTTTTATGTTTGTGCAGTTAGAATGAAACGGAGTATACTGCAGAAGTGTAGTATGGGATTGAGGAAGGAACGACACGGGGGTGGGGGGTGGGGGAGTTACATGCACTTTAGCCTAGGGCCCCCGTTTTCCTTAATCCAGCACTATTGGTCAGTGAATGTCAGTGAGGATCTGCTGAATGCAACAGATGTTTCAATGATAACATGCAAGCCTCTGCGTGTCACTTGGCACAGATGTATCCAAAGACTAACTTCCTTTTATTTTCCTTGTGAGGCTGTTAATGCATGCAATCACCATATTGCCTTTTTTGCAGAATTGAATGGTCACAAATGCAATACTCGCCATGAACCAGTGGTGCTGATAATATTGCACAACTATAATTTGGTTCAGGTTATCATAATTAGCAGAAGAGCGGTTCCTACCATGTGGATGAAATTATGAGAATTATGAGAGGGCTTCAGTGCTGCAGGTGGAGCATCAGTTAGAAATGTAGTCCTGAGCAGTTATTGTACTGGTAACAACTAATTCTGAACAAGGCAGGCTAGTTATTTCAACCAGCCATATGGAACTGTCATACTGTATAATTTTTGTTCTAGGTTAAACTGGATTGCTGTTATCTTATATTATTACTAGGCTTGTATCAATGGGATGCTGTGTAAAACTACATGTCAAATGAAAGGTAATGATTTATTAGTTCTCCACAAGTGTGCAGCTTTAGAGGTCAGAATTTCATGGTGGCTCTAACCTGGTGCATATGAGTCTAAATGCAGTGTACAGTACAAAATGTTGCACATGAAGGCAAATTTATAAAAGAACGTGGAAATATTTTTTTGTCTTCATATCGGTGTGGACCTGGAATCTTAACTATACTGTGCAAAACTTATTCACTTCTCTCGTCTGTGATGGTATATCTTCAAAAGCAGCCATAAATGCTGCCTTCAATTTGGATCTGTACTCAATTCAATCTGAAATGTGTACTGTGGGAAAAGTGAATTTTTATAAAAGTGTGCAGTACGTCTCATTACTCTCTCAGTCCGAGACATTCAAAGTTCATGAACTTATTTCAATGAAAGAACATACATTCAGTTTCTTCAGTGGGCAAATTTTCTTATCAAGACGACAGTGTTACAATGAAAACGAAAAACTTGATAGGTGTTCATGAGCTAATTGCAGCGAGACATTTATCATTTGAAGTGTCAACTCACACTCATCACAAAACTGACAAGTGTATGCCCTTATACAGTTTATCCAAGTTATTCTATACCTAACCTACTGGAGTCACATAAGATATATGAAAACGTGCCTTATATTAGAATACAGCTTGGTAAACATTCATTCGCACAGGCGTGTTGTGAGCTTCCTGTATACAATGCCCTGTTCCATCAGATCTGATGGATGAAGTGAATACAATTAAACTGCTAGATAGCGTGCAGTGACCGTACACATCTCAAATTAGTATCCGTCCTTTTTGATAGCAACAACGGGTTCTACGTGCATAATGCTGACGAATATCGAGCAAAGTAACCTGCGCGTATCTCGGCATAGAACGTGCGATCAAGCATTTTATTGGAAGCATATACACCATGATTTTATAATGCATTTTATTGGCTGCCTTGATGTATCTGTCCGTGCCGTACGAAGAAGGCAAATTGATTGTGCACCTAATACAATTTCTTGCTGCACACCGAATACACTACAAGTTCAAGAACACTAGAGCTATGGCTTTCATCAGTTTCAGATGGCGTGAACTTTTCAGCGGTTAAAATATTGTGATCTATTACTCTGAAAACATTATTTGTTAGGTGCATATTACAGGTTCTGGTTTGCTTTTCTCCTTGCACATGAAAGGAACAAGCATGTGAATGCCAAAGCAAGGTTTATATTTTTCTTTCCTCAGCTGTACATGTTGGTGGAAGTCGCCTGGCATTCAAATTTGTGTTCAAGCTCATCCTGCCATTTTTGAAATGATGTTGTTTAAGTAAATGCATTTATGTAACTTCAATGCTAGCAGAAAACAATGGAAATGCTTAATTACTTGTGGATGTTTCATTTTGTGTAATTGTGCCATCACGAATCTCAATCGTGTTATGAGCATTGCAACGTGTCAGCAATAAATGACACATCTATAGACACTTTTTCCTTTTGATTATGCAGTGGGAAGTTAGCTACTCTAAATAATATAGAACTTCCATCCTTACTCGTCTTCAAGAGCAGATGTAAGCATTAGATGATAGCAAGGAAGATGTAGCACATTCTGGAGGATGAAGAGAAAAGTTAGCTCTTGCAAGTGCTACTAAAGTGTGGCGGAATAGACACTTCATTTGGTGTCATTTTAGGGCCATTTTTTTAAATCTACACCTGCTGCATGCACCAGTGCAGCAAAAATACATTATAGGTATCTGACATTTCCTACACTGGTGTAGCTGGTTTAGGTTGAACAAATGGCCCTTTTGTCATAAGCCAATGTCTCTTTTCTTGTATAAGTACATGTTCAGCTGTTGTATCAAGGAGCAATTAGTGCACATTATGTAATGCTGTATCGCTTACTGCTTCCTAAATTCGATCTGCCTTATGTCGTCTTGGCACCGAAGTTCTGCCATGTATATGTGTTCTTGTGCAGTTTTGCTAATGTCATAGAAGTACTGACAAAAGCGTTGGTGATATCCAAGTGCATGACCAAACAGCAAATCTAACGGTATAATCGAGTTGCTTCTATAACTTGTTTCTGTACCTAGTTATTTAAATTTGAACCAAAAGATCAGTTGTGGAGGCAATTAATTTGCAGACATATATCTGACTGAATTTGTTGAAAATGAAATACAGCCAGTAAGGCGAAGTTCTATCAAACCTGCACGCTAAATATGCTTCTGTTACTGCTGAGCAGTCTCATGTCACAGTCACTTCAATAATTGCATGACTGCACATTGCTTTAAAGGACGAATAGGAGACAATCAAAAGGGGGCACTCGCATGCCTCCGAAGAAACTTTGCGCATTTTCACTTAAAAAAAAAAAACTGTTAAAGGGGCTATGGATACAGGTACATCGCAAGGACCTGGTGCGTTTTTTTTTCAGATACGGCTGTATTTAGGTGCTGTAACTAAAAATGCGTCGCACCAGCCTAAAGATTTACCCCGGGTACGTCAGTATTTTAAGTTCGGCATATCTGACATATCAACAGAGGTTTTCGCATAGGTTTGGTACGACAGATACGATGCTGCACATATGTGCTTCGATCTACTATTGGTAGTAACTATAGGACAAACCAAGTTAACACAACTGCTCAAATGTGAGCCGCGTGGTGGGTAACTTTAGCGACTGTTTTTCTTGTGTCTACACACTGCCCGAAATGCGGCGATTGGTGTCCTATTCGAAGTTCGAGTGTGCCACCAATAAATTGTCAGTTTGGGCTGCGCGCGTGCGTGAAAACCAGCGTGTCTTCCGTTTGTATACACTGCTTCACACAAGTCGATGGACAGCAGCGTTGAACTGTAGTATTTATTTCTGGCTATTTATATGGGGATTTACCGAAGTGTGACGACGGCTGAGGGGCGCCACTCGATCGACTCGCGCTACGTTGAACCTACAGGGGTTTAAGCTGCTTGCTGTACGCGAAAATTTCGCCAGAAAAACTGCTTCGTATGGAAACAGATCGATCATTCGCGCTACCTGCTGTATACAATCGCATGCATTGCGATGCAGCGCGTCTTCGCCTCGACATTCCTCGACGGCCTGCTCATGGTCAGCTCTTGTATTTGTATCAGATATAAATGTTTTCCACCACCACCTGCTGGTCATCGCCAAACGCCTCTAGGAGATTTGGCGTGCACGTAAAGAAGTAGCAAAGAAGTTTCATACACAGATCACAACTTTTTGTGTTGTGCCGGCGCTCAGTCTTGGGCGATCGGTGCAGCAGATCGAGATGACACTTTATTTCGGCTCGCGAATGTGATGCGTGTACCTGCTGGTACACATACGTAGCTTCGCCTACAGGCAGCGCGCGCCTATAAGTGACAGCAATGCTCGCCGTACACAACTCTTTTCAGCAGCTCCACGAGAGTTTTGAAGACTGGGCGTCATGAATACGCGCTATAGCAAGCGATTAGATAGGTAACAAATGGACATACGTTACTTCAGCTGCATTACCTTGTGTTGACGTCCGCCTGCTTTTGCCGAGAATCGAATGGGTATACGGATCGAGGTATCCTTTTTTATGGATAATTACTGCAGTAAACGCAGAAGATATACATGTATATATCCCACAAGCTGCGAGCTCATGTACGCCATGCAAAATAATATCGCGTCGATCTCGCAGAGTAAGAAAAAGTCGAACGACGCAGCAAGCGATGTTCCTCTGTAGCAAACGTTTTAACGCGGCGCGGCCTACTTCGGAAAGCGATTGTAGAAAATTAATTGTCTAGTACTGCCGTCGTCCAAAAATGGCACAGTCAGTGCAGGGAAAAATTTTGAAAAACTTGTCCGTTATTGCCAACTTCAAAGAATGGCAGATCCAAGGCAGGGAGAATGTCCGAGAAACTGGTCCATTATTACCATCTTCTAAAAATGGCAGTGCTAAGATAGGGGATACATCAGATAAATTGGTCCAATAATACCATCTTCTAAAAGTGGCTAAACCAAGGCTGGGAACACATTCGAGAAACTGGTCCAATAATGCCATCTTTTAAAAGTGGCTAATCCAAGGTTGGGAACACATTCGAGAAACTGGTCCAATAATGCCATCCTCTAAAAGTGGCTGAGCCAAGGCTGGGAAAACATCCGAGACATTGGTCCAATGACGCCAACTTCTAAAGATGGATTAGCCGAGGCTGGGAGTACATAGGCAACGCGGGGCCTTCAGAGGACCGACGTTTGCCAGCTCAGGCCCAACGTTGGACCGTCGTCATGTGCTGCTTGGGCTACCGCGAGGCATTCTTTTTCAGTGGTCGAGTAGTTAGTCTCCGCCTTCGATAATGTTCGACTTGCGTAAGCGATTGCACGCTCGGTCCCGTTCTGTTTTTGAATGAGCACGGCTCCGAGGCCCTTGTTGCTGGCGTCTCGGCGTCCTGCGTCCAGTCTCGGCGTCCTGGTCAAAGTGCCCGAGTACAGGGGAGGTCTGTAAGCTTTGTTTACCCGCCTTAAACAAAGCTTACAGACCTCCACTGTACTCGGGCGACGGCGGCTGTTTTATCGGGATCTGGAAGAACACCCGCGCTACTGAAGACGTGGCCAAGAAATTTTAATTCATCGTAGGCAAACTTGCACTTTGTTGGCTTCAGAGTGAGGCCTGCGCTTCTTATAGCTTGTAGTACTGCTCTCAGGCGAAGATTGGAGAACGTGCTTGAGAAGATGACAACATCGTCAAGGTAGACCAGACAAGTTTGCCACTTCAGTCCAGCCAAGACGGTGTCCATAACGCGCTGAAAGGTTGCTGGGGCGGTACAGAGGACAAACGGCATCACTTTAAACTCATATAGGCAATCCGGGGTGATAAAAGCAGTCTTCTCTCAGTCGCGCTCATCAACTTCGATTTGCCAGTAACCACTTTTCAGATCTATGAATGAAAGGTAACGGGCATGTCGTAGATGATCAAGTGCGTCATTAATGCGAGGAAGGGGATAAACATCCTTCTTGGTGACGTTGTTGAGACGTCGATAGTCAACACAGAATCGAAGAGTGCCATCCTTTTTCTTTACGAGTACCACTGGAGCTGCCCATGGACTGTGCGAGGGTTGGATTATATCGTCGGCCAGCATTTCTTGCACTTGGTTCTGAATAACTTCAAGTTCTGTAAAAGAAACTCAGTAAGGCGACTGACGAACAGGGTGAGCAGCGTCATCGGTAATTATTCTGTGTTTGGCAATGGCCGTCTGGCGAACTCCGGATGACGTAGAGAAGCAGTCTTGGAATTCTGCAAGCAGCGCTATCAATTTGGCTTTCTCGCTCACAGAGAGATTAGGTGCAATGCTTACACCCAAAGGTGCATCGTTCTACTGCGAAGAGAAGGAGGAGAAAGCACCTTCGGACAGGGCAACAACTTGATTAGGGGCGGTAATGCTCTCCAATGGTACCGAGAGCCGTGCCTTTCGTAAGGCGCTGTGGAGTGCCACAAAAGTTGGTGACTAGGACGTGTACGCAGCCAGTATCCAGCTGCGCGATACCTCGAGCAACACCAAGACCCCGTTCAAGAAGCAGCTGAGCACTTCCTTCCAGCAGAACTTCGCCAGAAGCAACGTGGTCGGACGCGACAGGGAGAAATACGCTAGACTGGGGCGGTACGGTTACGTGCTCCGCCAAGACGCGTGCCGTGCAAACTTGGGGCTTTGTTTGCGCTGAGGTATATCGAGGTTGACGAAGGGTGAGGCGGCGGTCGGTAAAGTCGATTACAGCGCTGCAATCACTCAAAAAATCCATGCCGAGAATAATGTCTCTGGAACATTTCGATAGTACAACAAAGGTAACCGGGCACCTGAGACCGTTAATCTCAATACGAGCAGTGCATCTGCCGATTGGTCTCACGAGGTGGCCTCCAGCGGTTCTGATATCGGGGCCATCCCACTGCGTCGTTACCTTGCGAAGTCGGCGGCATAGCTCCCCACTCATAACAGAATAGTCTGCACCGGTGTCAACGAGTGCCGTCACGTCGTATCCGTCGATCACAACATCGAGGTACACTGTGGCGCGACGGTCGTCGGAAGCTCCGTCGGGGAGTTCGTCGTGAAGTTCGTCAAAAAGCTCGTCGGAAAGCTCGGCGGGAAGTTCGGCAAGAAGTTCGGCGCGAAGTTCGTCGGGAAGCTTGTCGGGTTGATCGTCTGTTCGCGTGGGGGAGCGGGGCGAAAAACGTGGAGGCTCTTTAAAAGGAACGGGTTCGGCAACGTCACCTCCAGACGTCGCCGGCCTTAGTTTTCCCGATGAGGGGACAGGCTTTGCAGTCGATTACTGCGAACGGGAGAATCGTACCGGCGGGACGGTGTCGAGCGAAGGTCGCGACGTGAAGACCGGTCGGGTGGCGGTGAACGGCGCAGATAATCCGCGATGTCGCGGGGTTGCTCGCCGAACTCCGGGCGGGGAGCATTCCGCTGGAAACCGCGAAGACCAAGCTCGCGGTAAGGGCAGCGACGGTAGACGTGGCCTGCTTCTCCGCAGTGGTAGCATAGTGGGCGTTGGTCGGTTGCCCTCCACGCGTCAGCCTTGCTCATCCATTGCTGCTGCGGAAGAAGATCGTACACAGGGATACGGGGTTGTGCAGGCAAGTACTGACGGCGAGCAGGCGGCGGTGGTGGCTGCTGCAGCGGCGGGCGACTAGCAGCGGACGCGTACGTCTCCATGGGCTGAGTAGGCGAAGAAGCAACGGAGCACTGTGGATAAAGGGCACGTTGTACTTCTTCGCGGACAGCATCCGTGAGGGCGCAGGATGCCCTACCATCAGCAGGTATAAGCAGCTGCCGTATTTCCTCGCGTACAACTTCGCGGATGATCTTGCGTAGGTTTGCGGTGTCGAGGGAACTAACAGAAAAGCGAGAAGCTGAAAGGTTCGAAACGCTGGGACCTCGAGCAAGGCGACGATAATGGTCCGCTCGCGTAACCAAGGCTCGCTCAATGTTCGTCGCCTCATTTACAAATTGTGCCACTGTAGTCTGCGGATCACGAATAAGCCCGCCGAAAATGTCACTCTTGACGCCCCGCATGAGTGCACGCACCTTTTTTTCCTCGGTGGCATGGGGGTCGGCACGGGAGCTAAGTCGTAGGAAGTCTTGAACAAAACTCGTTACAGTTTCGTCGGGTCGTTGTACTCTTGTTTGCAGAAGGTCTTCTGCTCGCTGTCGCCGATACTGATTGGCGAACGTCCGTCGCAGCTCTTCCTTACAGGTGTCCCAGGATCTAAGGGAGGCCTCGTGGTTTTCGAACCAGTGCCGAGCCGTACTGTCCAGGCAGAAATACAAATTCTGAAGACAGTTTTCGGCATTCCAGCCATTGTGGCGGGCCACACGTTCGTACTGCTCCAGCCAATCCTCCACATCTTCGGAGGCATCGCCATGGAACGTGGCAGCCGCTCGAGGGGCCATCGGTAGGTACACCACGTACGGTGCGAGAAACGAGTCCGTCTCTTGACATTGGGTCGTGGTACTCCGGGCCATTGTAAGTCGTGAAGAGCCTAAGTTCGGCAACAGACCAAATTCAGGAGCAAACCCTTGAAGTCGCCGGCTGGCACGTATCTCGGCCTTCTCGTCGAAGGGGCGGCGGCTGAGATTTGGGGGCGAATTCAGAGTAGCGAGTTCTAAGGGGCTGTGCTGCATTTACCCCGCGTCTGCCCCAGAATGTCACGGGTTGTATCGCTACCCGGACGGCAGTCCAGAAGGACAGGGTCAAAGGACGGGGTTGAGATACAGGAGGCAGAGAGCAGGCGCTTGACCAGGCAAAAGCAGCGGCGTCCCAGAACCACGCGCACTCCGCAGAACTTCGTCTTCTTCTCCCTTCAGAACTGACATGGTTAGCGCGGGTTACACTGTTACTCTGAGCTTCCCGTACTTTTAAAGATGCCCAGCCCATATCTCCCTGTACCGCCTCATTTGTGGTTTTGCCGTGGGCACCTAGTGCCAACCGTCCAACGGATCGCTGATTTATTTATAATGTCGACTGTACCTCTAATTTTAGGCACAAAACCGCATTTCTGAAAGTAAGTCTGGGCACCATAATTTCTTTCCAAATACCCCTCAAAACCTCATACCTGTTGTATCCCCACAATGCCATATGATTCATTATCCCGGCATTTCTTCGCCCTTTGGCCTTAAGTGATTGCTCATGCTTTCCAATGCATGCAAATCCTTCGTTTACCCATACCCCCAGATATTTATATTCCGCTACTCTAGGTATTTCATGGCCTTGTATTTTAAGACCCTATTCAGTTGAGCCATTGAAAATCATCAGACCCGACTTAACTGCGCTGAAACTGAAGCCTAGAGCGTCCCCTTTGTCTCCGCAATACTTAACTAGCGTTTGCAATTCTTCCAGACTCTTAGCTAGCAGCACAATATCGTCTGCATACATCAAACCGGGGAGGCGCTGCTCTACCGCCTTTCCACGTAATCTATACGACAGGTTAAATCCTATGTTACAGTCTTGTATCCTCCGTTCCAGGTTTATCATTAAAGCATGAACAGCAGCGGTGATAGAGGACAGCCTTGTCTTATTCCTTTGCATACTTTTACATCTTCCGTACTTCTTACTCCTTCCGTGAAGTCTACCGTGGCGCCACCTGGTGCCGGCGCTGCGAAGCAGACGCCTGTCGACGTACGCAAGGCCTCCGCTTCCCGTCGAACCGCCGCGGAATGAGCACACTTGTTCACTGTAGCGGCACGCTTTATATATATAGAACCAGTGTGAGCTATGAGAAGAAATTGGCCGAATTAACTGATGAGGAACGTTACGCTAATTTTTGGGGTGATCACAGCTTGGTAATTAA
This sequence comes from Amblyomma maculatum, assembly GCA_023969395.1. Lineage (NCBI taxonomy): Eukaryota > Metazoa > Arthropoda > Arachnida > Ixodida > Ixodidae > Amblyomma > Amblyomma maculatum. The sequence goes on along the minus strand of JAJIZL010052470.1, from coordinate 15,516 downwards.
ATAAAAATGACATTCCTTAGTAAAAAATATCGTTAGCCGATGTGTTGTTTCAATGAGTATCATCACTTGATTGATGAACACCGTGTACCTAATGTATAGATAAAATGTCGACGGCCAAAACACGCACCTAGAAACGAAATAAAATGTAGCTAGGAGCACAAAACACTATTGATTATCTTATTTGATACGTCATCGATGATGGAAATCAGTAAGGCAACAACATTCAACATTGCAAAAAGCATCCGCACAAATCTCCCTAAGCCTTCACGTTTGAGGTCTATAGGTTTCGCTGATGCCGACAGTAGCTGTCACGTCTACTCTAATCTCTCCTGCACATTATTGTTACGTACGTTTTATAATACCTTTGATATGCGTTTTATAATATAGAGGTTCTTATGCAGATATCCCAAAGCAGTCATAGGCGAAAATAAGCAATACCAGCTGCTTAATTTACAGCCTTGAAGCTGGACAATGGGAGAAAGCGCGATCCGACAAGCGCCGGCATATTCTGCGTGGTATGGCCAATGGAGTCAAATAGTGGTAGGCAACTCCGACTCGGCGGGCCTCGCTCGACAAGAAAGAACACACGGTGTCCTATAGCGCCCTGATAGAAAAAAACATATTCTAGGGGCCCTTTGGATCGCTAAACTGCGATGAGGCGAAAGCATCTATCGCGCGGTGGTCCGAAGCCTTTCACTGTACGGCACCTCTCTGTTTTTACTCCCACAATCATGGTGACGCGATAGCGTAAGCTAAGAGCCAACATTCAAAGCCCCGCTTTAACATCGACGCATAAACGTGCTTGCGTGGCCTAGGGATAACCTGAATGCAAGGGCCTTGGCATGCTGATTCTGATATCACCCTCCCATATGAAAGGAGAGGGCTAAGTTAGTTGGCATCTCCTGCCAAAAGTATTGTCAGGAAGCCTTACGTTCAGTTAGTGCTCGGCTATGTCATCTGCCAGCTACCGCCTCCCACGTAACTATCAAAGCATTACGGGTGGACGAACATGATCCGCGAGCATGAGCTAATAAAGGCTATCGCCTTAAATGTAAAAATGATGGAGGACACTTTAGCTGCGCATTTGAGAGTATGACGCATTTGAGTATGCTGCCATCATACAAATAAAACGTCCCGTTTTAGAAGAGCCATATGATCGTGCCTGTATGGCCTAGGGATAATGTGAATGCAAGGGTCTTGGCAGGCGGCTTCTGATACCACCCTCCCATCCGAAGGGAGAGGCCTGAGTTGGCAGCTTCTACCAAACGTAATGTCAGGAAGCTCTACGTCCAGCTAGTGCTCGGTCATATCAGCTGCCAGCTACCGCCTCCCAAGTAACGAAACTGTTACGGACGGACGGACACGATCGTGGCCGTGAGCATGAGCCGGCCGTTTAAGGCTATCGCTTATAAACTAAAAATGATGGGGGAGACTTTATCTGTGCCATTAAGGGCATGCCGCGATAGAGTAGGCTGCCATCCCACATATAAAGCGCACCGCTTTTACCAAGCCGTATGAACGTGCCTGCGTGGCCTAGGGATAACGTGAATTCAAGGGTCCTGGCAGGCTGATTCCGATATCCTCCTCCCATATGAAAGGAGAGGCCCTAGTTGGGAACTCCCGCCAAACGTAACTTCGGGCAACCCTAAGTCCATTCAGTGCATGACCATGTCAGCTGCCAGCTACCACCTACCAGCGCCATGCAAGTGATTTGTCGCTCACAACGCCGGCGCCGATGCCGAATTTTCGGTCAACGGGGCCTTTAACGCAACCGCAATAAAACTTCGATGGCATTAAAGGGGAATCGGGTATATTTCTGTGGCGGCACACACCACCTCTTCCCGCGCTTTTATTGCGAAAGCAATACTACTCTATATTTCGAGCCTTCAGCGTAGCGAGGCCGGTAGCCGCGTCTTACCCACATGACACACGGGCTAGCAGTAGCTGCCAACTTGGGTCTCTCGTTTCACATGGGACGGTTATGTCAGAATCAGCTTGCCAGCACCATGGTATTCACTTTACCTCTATAGGCCACTACGGCTCGTTTATACGGCCTGCTTAAAGCGGGGCTTTATATGTGGGCTGAGGAAGAAGAAAAAAAGAAGAGCGCTCGGTCACCCGCAGCTAATGCTTTCGCTCAATATTTGGTTCAGCAGCATTGAACCCTTGTAATTTTTACTGTCGCCACTGGCCCGCCAAGCCTTTCAGTTCGCACTGCAACTGTGCTGCGTAGTCCATGAATCGCTCAAAGTTCCTTGTTCCCTCCTAAATGCAGCGACCTTTTACTTTCCAACTGCGGATTCGGCGGAAGCCGGTGTTCCTGTTTTTAGCGCGAAAGCGTTAGCCACGCTCACCGAAATCCGTCGTCGGCTGACTGCCGTCCGCCTTCGTTAGCGTTGTGGGCGAAAAATCACGAGCATTGCGCTGTCAGGCGGTAGCTGGCAGCTGACATGGCCAAACACTAGCTTAGCTAGACGTGGGGTTGCCTGACATTAGGTTTGGCAGGAGCTGCAAACTGGAGTCTCCTTTCATATGGGAGGGTTATGCCAGAATTGGCTTACCTGGACCCTTGCATTCCCGTTACCCCTAGGCCACTCAGCCATGTCATATAAGGCTTGTTTAGAGCGGGTCTTTGTATGGGCTGATAGCCTACGGTATCGCTTTTTAACTTTAAAGGCGGAGTGTAACTTTCTATCATAATGTTGTTGTGCCCTAAGATAATGGCACATACCCACGAGAGGGATTAAATATACGTGAAATCAGTAGTAAGAGAGCTAAATGTTTTTCGCTCGTCTTTTTTTTTTTCGCATCTGGTTTATGCTGAGGTTCTCGTCTTCGTCGACTAGTATTAGCCGCTGTAGATTAAGCCAACGTTAATTCGACGCGAAATCGACCTAGAGGTGGCGCCACCGTCACTCCGGTAGTGTGGATCGCCAGACGGCGGGACTCGCAGAAACGCACGCTACGTAGGTCTGCTTTCGAGTTTACGGCGGGTTTGTTCGCAATGAAAACGTGTCTTCTGCAGCATTTCTGCAATATTGCAGAAAAAAAAATCCAAGGATTTCGCCAATGCAGCAGAAGAAGCGCGGATTTTAGGAAAACAAAGCACGAAACCACCAGTCTTCTAGATTTACCAGATTTACTTTCCACGTTTCTTGCGCTTTACCACGCTCACCCGCCTAATACTTGGGCCTGATTAATTATAGCTTTGTTTTTCTTATCGACTTTTAAACAGTTTGCCCGTGTCTCATGCAAGTGAGACCGGCGAATTTAGTGTCAAGCTCACGCAGATACAAGGTTCGTGCTCTGACCTGCAGTACTTTAGATTGATTCGAGAAAGCCTGAGTCATTATATCGTACTTGACTCGAGAATTAAGCAAGTTAAATGTAGCACTGGCAGCGTACTGCATGACGAGTTGCTTTAGACTGAGTGCACATCAACTCTGGCCCAGACAAACACGCACAAGTGTTAAAAAAAATGAGATCACGCCGACACTATACAGGAGACCTCGCCGCACAAGGAAAGCTAATTGTTCACGTGTACAGCGCTGAGTGGATTGAATTTGCCGAGATGCTTTTTGCGGCCACTGTCACAGAATGTGATAGCGTATTACTGCATATGCCACTAACTGTAAATGATTTCCTGAAACCGAGGAAAGTATAAGGGATTTCTGATGTGTGATATTAATATATAATTGCAAATTACTAGTGTAATTATTTCGTTTTGCAATGCCAATAAATTTTACCGTGTGAGAGAACTTTTACATACTTGACTTGACAGAATTTACAATAATGAGCGATTAATTTTCAGTAATGTTAAAGTGCAAGCTACCAATTACTAGCTGCGAAGACATCGTTATAAACTGCGCATGGGCACTGCCATGTTCTGGGAAGCAATTTTATAGGCTGAAAATTTCTTTATCACTAATTATTTAGCAGTGACTAAATCTTATGCGAAGTAAAATATTAGGGTAGCTTCCAAAACAGGTGCCGGATATAAAACTATTTCAAAAGAAATGGAGGTTTTCTTATAATGCGACTATAAAAATATTTATTCCCGAACTAAACACTGATATTTGAGCCCGCATGAAGCTGTTTTACTCCCCTTGTCAGAAACGACGAGTTTTCTCGGAAGACATGCACTTGGACGAAAAGGGATTATAATGATTATAATAGGCTACCAGTAAAGTACATTATTCTAGGTGTATTATGTAATATTTAGTGTATGAAGAGGAAGAAGTGCACAAGGAACATGACAGTCAGTGGCATCGTGATCGCTGCGCGTGCTGGATCTGACTGTGTTCGCTGCCGCTGTGTTCGCCGCTGATCTGCTCAGTCCTGCTGATCAAGTCCTATTGATCTGCTGAATAAACCCCCCATTCTTACATTTGGTGGAGCTGCCGGTCAAGATCTATCCTCTCGCCCTGGAACTCCGTAGCCGTACATTACCACCTCCTGCGATGCCTGAGGACGTCAACCACCAAACCGTACAAGTTGTCTCAGCCATCATCTATCCCGGCTCCCTCCGCCAGCGAGACCCCGCCATCTTCAGCGGCACTGACGACCACGATGTCGAGGACTGGCTCACATCCTATTAACGAGTGAGCGTTTACAACAAATGAGACGCGGAAACAAAGTTAAGCAATGTCATTTCCTATCTCACCGGTGTAGCAAACCTATGGTTTCGAAACCATGAAGCGAACATTCCATCATGGTCCGCGTTTAAAGTCAGCTTCTCTGAAGTTTTCGGCCGACCAGCTGTCAGGAAACTCCGCGCTGAGCAGCGCTTGCGTACGTGGTCTCAGCAAGTTGGCGAAAATTTCACGAGCTATATTGAGGACGTCGTCGACTTGTGCAAGCGCGTTAACCCACACATGTCAGAGGCCGAGAAGATCAAGCACATTGTGCAAGGCATCGATGACGATGCCTTTCAGATGCTGTCGGCTCGAGATATCCGCACCGTCGCGGAAGTGGTCACACTGTGTCAAAGTTATGATGAACTGCGGAAACAAAGGGCCATAACTCGCGCGAACGCCATGCACTCTGAGTCCCTTGCTGGCCTGATAGATGCAGGCGAACATTCTGCGCTCCTGCCACAAATTAAGAGCTTCATTCGGGAAGAAGTTGCTCGACAGCTCTCCCTTATATTCTGCCATCAAGAACCTTCCTCACACCTAGCTCCCAGTTTGCGCCACATTATTCAAGAACAGGTAGCTGAATCTCTTCCACCAGCCCCTCAACCCATGCCTGTTACAGCGCCGTTAACATATGCGGCTGTTGCGGCCCGACCGCCACCTACATATGCTCCACCGCCACCAGCATACGTTCAGCCGCCTCCTGCGCCTGCTCGAGAACCTGCGCAGTTTATGCGACCGGCTCCAAGACCACGTATTCCCTGGTGCACGACGGATAACCGACCAATTTGTTGCACTTGCGGGCTTGCTGGACACATTTCTCGTTATTGCCGCAACCGTCTCCCGGTGTCGGCACCACCTACTCATCGTTCTGCACACTGGTCTCCGACGCCTCATTGTTCCGCGCCTACTGAGCCTCCAGCCCGCCCTCAGTTCTCCCCAGACCGCTCAGCCATGTCCGACCGCCGTTCACCATCGCCGCTATGCCGCTCTATCTCTCCAATGCGACGTCGACAGAACGCTTCACATGAGGAAAACTAGAGGCCGCAGTTCCTGAGGCGAGAACTGCGACCCAGTCGAACTTCCCAAGTCCTCATCTGTCGCCGACAAACCTAATTGAAGTTTTCGTCGAGGGTGTTGCTGTCATGGCTCTAATTGACACTGGTGCTGCGATTTCGGTAATGGACTAAAACCTATGTCGCACTTTAAAGAAAGTGAAGGCGCCAATTGCGGGACTTTCGTTGCGAACGGCCAGCGCTCAGCATATGAAGCCTTTAGCAGCGTGCACCGCTCGAGTAGTTATCCAGAATTTCCTTTATACGATTGAGTTCGTCGCGCTGCCAAGTTGCTCGCACGCTGTAATTTTAGGCTGGGATTTCCTGTTGCGTCATGCTGCTATTATCGATTGTGCTCGAGCTGAAGTGGGGTTCTCGACTGTGCCCGATGCCTTACCAGACGCTGATCAATCAAATTTCGGTGCTAAAGCCCTCGTCGCCGAAGATATCGACCTTCCTCCCTGCTCTTCAGTGCTTGTTCGTGTCGCTTGTGCATCTATTAGCGATGACACCGTTCTCTTCACACCAGCCCATACTTTCTTGCGCCGTAAGTGCCTTCCGTGCCCTACGCAGTGCTCGCTATTTCGGCTGGCCTTTCCATGTTATGGGTCTCTAACCCATTTAACTCCCCTACTGCTTTGCCATTGCGAATGCCTCGGAAGTATCCAGCCAATCGCATCTCTTCTGATCTGTGAGGAACCTGACGACTTGCCGCACTGTGCCGTGACTGCGCTCAGCCCCCCTTCACCTGCGCCCGCTCCCCCCTCTACAGACTTGTTCCTCCGTTCCATCGATGCCGATCTTCCTCCAGAGAAGCGCACTCAGCTTTTGAACCTACTACATCACTTTCGCTCCTCCTTCGACTCTCATCGAAGTTCTTTGGTTCAATCTTCTACAGTCACTCATCGCATCGACACCGGCACCCACGCACCACTACGACAGCGCCCCTATCGTGTGTCTGCAACCGAACGCCAGGCTATTGAAGAGCAAGTCGACCTAATGATCCAGAATGGCGTGATTCAGCCCTCAAGCAGCCCTTGGACCTCACCTGTTGTCCTTGTAAAAAAGAAGGATGGTTCTATCCGCTTCTGTGTCGATTATCGCCGCCTTAATAAGATTACGCGAAAGGACGTCGGCATTGATTTGTACGGGCCGCTTCCCTACACTGCGGCCGGCAACCGCTGGGCTATCGTAGCGTTGATCATCTGACGAGGTATGCAGAAACCGCCGCACTTCCATCTGCCACAGCGTCAGAAGTAGCTGCCTTCATTTTGCAGCGATTTGTTCTTCGCCATGGCGCACCCTGAGAGCTGCTCAGCGACAGAGGATGCGTTTTCTTGAGTGACGTTGTGAAAGCCTTGCTCACCAAGTGCAACATTATTCATAGAACCACCTCCGCCTATCATCCCCAGACTAATGGCCTCACTGAGCGTTTCAATCGTACCCTTGGCGACATGCTCTCTATGCATGTCTCCTCCAACCACTCAAACTGGGGCCTCGTCCTTCCGTATGCCACGTACGCATCAAATACCGCAACGCAGTCTACTACTGGCTTCTCTCCTTTTTTTCTCCTCTACGGCCGTCACCCCTCTGCTACAATCGACACCATACTCCCGTATCAGCCAGACATATCAGAGTATACACCTGCGTCTCAAGCAGCCCGGCATGCGGAAGACTGTCAACAAATCGCCCGCGCATTCACGGCTAACACCCAGTACCGCCATAAATCCAACCATGACAGCCAACACTCGACACCGCACTTCTCGTCTGGCGCTCTTGTGTGGCTTCGGATACCTTCCAATGCCCCTGGACTGTCTTAAAAATTTCTTGCTAAATACCATGGCCCATACCGTGTTCTGGAACGCACCTCTCCGGTTAATTATGTGGTGGAACCTGTTACGCCGTCCCATGATCTACGCCGGCGCGAACTCGAGATTGTTCACGTCCAGCGCCTCAAACCCTATTACGACCCTGCCGTCTTGCTCACGCCGTAAGTCGCCAGGATGTCTCCTCTTCGTTCCGCGGGTTATTGTGAAGAGGAAGAAGTGCACAAGGAACATGCCAGTCAGTGGCATCGTGATCGCTGCGCGTGCTGGATCTGACTGTGTTCGCTGCCGCTGTGTTCGCCGCTGATCTGCTCAGTCCTGCCGATCAAGTCCTGTTGATCTGCTTAATAGACCCCCCCTTCTTACAAGTGGGACAATTAGGTGCAGGGAAGATGTTTCTCAAACATTCGAGCATTTCTCTGAGGCAAAATGTGCTCACTACCACTTTTACGAATGCAGAGAAACCTTCAACAGCAAAAAAACAGACAAGAAATGCATATTGGCCCCGGTTTAACGCATGAAGGCGGCATTGGCTATGACGGATGATTGCAGAGGCTGGTTTTGGTGTCGTTTTTTTCATTGTTTATTGTGCAGTCAAATCCCACAGCAGAGGAGCGCCTTTCGAAACTGTCATGATTGAATTCCCCGTTTTCGAAATCAGCTGTCGAGGCCCTTACCACTGAGACACCGCGACAGAGGTTTAAAAGCAAAAAAAAAAAGTACTCACACAACTCTGTCGTGCATGGAGAAGGCATAACAGGCATAGAGTGGTCTGTTCAAACTGCATTCTGCTATATGAAGCATTCTGCGGTGGCATATGGTTTAGTAGCTGCGGTATTTCAAACAGAAACGGGAATATTCGATTTCTAAGCGTTTGCATTAACTTTTACTGAGGGCAGCGACCTGTTTTGCTTTGACACGGCGCTAACGACAGTACCACTTCGTTTGAGACACTGCGTGTCAAAGGATCTCAAGCGCCGAAGACCGCGCAGGATGATGTCCTTATCCAAGCATGACATACTCAATACGGACAAGTTTTTTTTTTTCTGCAGGCTGGCACGCGACGCGAAAACGCATCCACACAGAGTAGGTTTCGCCGCTGAGCCGCAAGGTGGCGACTCTGCTCGATCTCGAGGCCAATAGAGGAGGAGGAGGAGGAGGAAAGGCAGGTAGGTTAACCAGTAATATCAACCAGTTTGCTACCCTGCACTGGTGAAGGGTATGAGTGGATATAAAAATTGTGAGAGGGATAGTTGAAGTTTGTACAGTCACATAACACTGATAACAGACACGCCACATCACATCACGTCACAGTCATATCATAGTAAACTCAGTCTTTCGATTACGCCTGTGCTTTTCATAAAGCGGAGCAGTGCCTGGGAGGCCTTCACCGCAGACGATCGCCGTGGCCAGGGACCTAAAATCTTAATTTCAGTCAATGGGCGTTCATCTAGATGTTCCAGCGTACGGCACCGACACTGCCTTTCCTCACTGTATATCGGGCATTCACAAAGAATGTGGCCTATAGACTGGTCGCATCCACAGTGTGTACATGCAGGCCTGTTTGCCATGCCTATCATAAAAGGATACGAGTTTGTGAATGCTACACCAACCCACAGGCGGCACAGCAAAGTTTCTTCGCGTCGGGGTAGCCCAGGTGGAAGGCGGAGCTTCAGGGTAGGGTCCAGGGATTTTAAGCGGCGGTTCGCAAATTGGCCAGAATTCCACAAGGAGAGTGTGTTCCCGCGCAAGTGCGCGAAGCCTGCCCGCTGCGTCTGACCTGGAAAAGGGAATCATTCTTTCCCTTTCTATAAAAAGGATCTATAAAGGATGGATTAAACCATTACCTCAATCATTGTTTCTGTCGGTGTACCCCGCCGTAGCTCAGAGCTTTGGCTGAGTGGCGATAACCGCCATGGTCCGACCAGCTTGGCTTCCCCGGCCGCTACCTGACGGACATCTTGCGCCTCTGCGCTTTTGTACTACGAGCACGTATTCGCACTATCGCTAAAGGGACTGCCCACGCAGCGAACATTCATTCTGCTTATCGCGCGTATTTCTCGTCCGGCAGCCTCTTCTTCCGTTCCTGCGTTCTGTGCCTGTTGTCGGCGTAAGCCGTATGCTACGCACAGTTTACACCCATTTCCACGATCAACAACTCGTCTTAGCTGACGCGGTAGTGACCAGGTATTTGACGGAGGCTATTGACGGTGGCGATTATAACAGAGGCTTGAGAGTCCTAGACCTCTGCAGCCACTCCTGCCTTAGAGGTTCGGTGGTCATCGAAGACACAGGTTTTCTTCCATCTCCATGGTCGTGTGTGGATTTACCTGCCCTGTCAGATCGACTGCTTGCCTTTCCCGTGCTGTGCAGAAGCAGCGTGGAAGACATAAGGTTGACGATGTCTTCGACAATTTTGAATGTGTGCGGAACAAAAACCGGAAAGTAGTGGGTTCATTACAGTGCCCGGCCAGCGAGGATACCCTCCAGGGGGACTACTTTGACACCGAGACAATTGTCTAATCATGTACAATCGCATCCCGGAAAGGTAAGATGTCTCAACTATCTCATTTCGCATCCATAGTTTCGTCAATTTGTATTCTGAATTCTGTGTATTTGCTTTCAATTGTCATATTGCATGTTGAATTTGAACGCTAAAATTTCTTCTGTCTGTCCTGTTCCGAGGCTGCAACCTAATTACTGATGCTAATGGAGATGATTCTCTAATTATTGTAATAAATCTCATTTCGACTACCACGTGGTGCCGCCCGGTAATGCGTGAGATGAATTACTTATGTGAGGATTTATAGTTCTCAACCCTCCAAACTCGTGATGGGAATTGTAACATCATCAGTATAATTTATTCGGCAACGGAAGGGTAACATATGCAGTATTAGTGTGCCATTTAGGTTCCCATAAACCCGTAATAAACGAATGCAATGAACATCATCATACGTTCCAGGTGATACCAATGAAGCTGCCTTTTTTAATTGCGGAGGAAGAAACCTAGCAAAGTTTAAAATACCAGCTGACAGCGTACTCCGCATTGCCCAATACGTTGCTCTCACATTTCATTCGGTATGAAGCGCTGCCAAATTCACGCTTTCTGCACCATTCACGACAGAGCATGGATTTGCTGCTGGTCGCAAGATAAGCGTGAAAGGCTGTCGACAGCGCGCTTTTTCATTGCTTTGACTGCAGCCGCTGCAGCTTATCTCTGAGCAAGCAAGAATAGGAATATTTGGCGCTAAAACTTCAAAGGAGATTTCCATGCTCTCTGTGAGGTGGGTTGCGCAGGACGTCGGACATTACGCATGTAAAATATTCCACGAATATTGGGCTGGTTGACTATAAATAAAGATTTGAGTTATTTTGTCCTGAGCTTCATGATTATACACCGAGAGTGCAGGCCGTCAGTACCGACGTTTAGATAAGGTTTGAAATTTGTAAAACACAAATGCTCGAAACATGAAACGTCAGAGATACTCATGACGAAGCTGAGATGGCTTTTCCGTGTAGAATATTTGCAATATTGCGTCAGTGAGCACGGCATTATTAACGAATTTAGCTTTTTTTCATCAATAAATACACAAATGTATACGATGCATTTAATTGTAATGGACATTATATTTATAAATCTGCTCTTACGGAGAGTCACCTTAAGGCAGTTTTAAAGGGCTATCTTTGGTGTTTCAAACTTCTAACCGTGTTGCAGGCAAAAAAAGCAATTTAAACACTGCACACAATTTTGATATTGCTGGAATTCACTTTGCAGACTAGTTGGTAACATGATTGTCTGAACTGCTGGCGCTGCATAATTCGTTGTGTACAAAATACAGAACAAGAAAGAACACAAAAATGTGCGTTACACTGGTATCGAAGTCTTTCTTTTTTTTTTTCATTCTGTAACGCAAAAAAAAAAAAAAGCGCTGACAGAACACAAACACAAAAAGGCGCGTTTCACCGATATCGACTTCTTTTATTTGTATTCTTTATTGTGTACATGATGAATTACACAGCGCCAGCAGTTGAGAGAATGCACTTTCTTAATGCAGCTGTAGCTGCTGTATTAAAATAATAAAAAGTTCAGCGCTTTGTTCTGGTCCTTTACATACATCTGTCATGTACAGGGTAGATCACACTTCTATAGAGCTCGAGCAGTGGGCTGCTCAGCAATTGCAAGTTGAACCCTGGTGCAACTGTTTTGTTAGGGGAACCCTAATTGTGTCTGTGTGTTTTTGGCTGCGCTGCAGTGAAGATGTTGTCAGTAAAAGTCAGCACCTCCTTAGAATTTCACTTCATTTCTCCCGTTCCTCGAGCGCTCTATAGACCAAATGGGAATCAAATTCTTCATTCAGAAGCAGAAACGCGATTCTCGTGCGTTTAAATGACGTCTGTAAAGATTAAAAAATCTCCCCATATACAGGCCGTTACACGCAACGTATTTAAAAAGGAGATAATGCGAACTTAGCGAAACCAACGGCGCATCGCTAGCATTTATAGACCGCTCCTCAGAGATTTAGATTCCACTCAATTAGCTGACTAACTCGATACAATTCGACTTGACTGCGTTCATACATTACCATACTTCAGCGCTCCAAGCAGCAGCATACGGACGAACAAAACTTGTGCCCTGACCGGGCAGAAGTGAGCGATGGCGAGCCATGCCTTGACATAAATAATAAAAAAAGCCTCCTTGAATACCAGACTTCAGGACGATTTCATCCTTCTTTTGTTTGTTATTGTGATAGTCCCATGCTCTGCCAATAGGGAATCCAAGCTGGAGTTTGCTCCGCAACACCAGCGCTCGGTTTCTACGGAGCGGAGAGGAACTACAAAATCTACGCGCATCCGCACCCGCGCTGCGCAAGGCTGTCTGCGGAATCTGCGCAGCCCGCTCGCTCGGGTGTGCGTCCCACGGTATAGATCTTTTTAGTTTCGATGCCTGGGTGCAGCCATCTTAGTTTAATGGTGGCGCCCCGCATGAGCCTAACTCTGAACGTCCGCTCCGACTCCTCTTGACGCCATCTTGGGCTGTGCTGTGCGTGTTGATGCTGCGGTGCGGCATTGTAAAAGTGCGGTTTCGCGGAGCTCGTGAAAGCTATCCGACACCTTGGTGCTATTTGTGCTTTGTTTGAGCGCGCCAGCAAATCTTATACCATCCGTTTGATATAGCGGCAGCTGTTGGAAACAGCACTAGCGGCCGGGGTGACTGCGAAGGATTGCGCTCCACTTCGGCAGTGAGGATATATCTGTTATATCTTTCACGATACATGTATTTTCAATTATATTTTATGATCACAATGGTAACTGTACACACAAACACACAGCGAATGAACCGTATGGGCAGCTACCGAACGCGGAATGAAGATACTACGAAAGTTGCTTTCCAGTTATCGCCGCAAAGATTTAACATGAAGTGCGACCCATTTCGATATAGGATCGAGCTGTCCTGCTTCAACAATGTATACTTTCAAGTTAAACCACGGTTCAAGACCAGCACATAAAAGAAGTATAGTGTCTTAAGTACAATACGTCGACGTTTTTAAAAAGCCTTGGTGTTCGCCCTGCGGCGCAACAACATCGCATACCCCCGTCCCGTACCAGCATCGTTTGCACGACGTATTGTTGAGCAAAACGTCGAAAAACGTCCGCTCTCAGCTGCACCATGAAAGAAGACGACAAATTCGCAGCACATACAGCAGCGCTTACGAAAGCGCCACCGCCTGCAGGCGCAGAGGACTACGGCACTCTCGTCGAGCGCTACTCCCAAGTCGTCGCTATGCCTACATTGTTTCGCATCGAAGGCACATCCGACGACGCTTTGTAATTGCTCAGCGGTAGAGTCAATGGCCTCTCATGGAACTGCCTTACTGCCGATCCCGTAGTATCAGTAAAATAAAGATGTAAATTTCGGTGACGCCTTAGCAGCGGAGCCAGCGTGCAGACGATGAGCCGCGGGCCGCACCAGCGGCAATGTGTTGCGTAACTTATTTGTATTGCAATTATCAATAACACGGTATGGGTCAGAAATCCGCAGGAAAGACTTTGCTTTTTTTTTTTTTTGCTGTCGGCTTGTTTTAGTGAAGAACAGATTTTAGCACGCTCTTTCGTTGGCTGAAGAGATTCACCATATCATTGGCGCGAAGGGGCTGAAGAGATTCACCATATCATTGGCGCGGAGGGCACAGGAGGTACGGCCTGCCCAGCGTGTGTGGCTGCTACGGCGTAGCAAGTGAAATGGGCATCATATTCGTGAGCCTGTCATTGATACTAAGTCTATCTGGCTTACATAAAACGTTCATAGGCGAATTAAATAAGGGTAGACTGGAAAGGGGTGGAGCAGAAACATATCACAGCCGAACTCAGACTGTTGATGCTGCTTCCCGCATACGCTTTCGGCAATCATATTGCGATTTTTTTTTATTGTTTGTGCAGTCCACGATCCCGCATTGCTGTCCTGATGATATTACTACTAAAAGGGGTGCTAATAAAGGTATTAAGTCTCTCAATCGACAACATACCGAGGTGCAAGGCCGGTCTGCTATGCATGAAGCGTGCGAATGCACAGCCCACTCTGCACTGTCAACAATGGGCCGGCGCAAGGAATCTGGTTAGAGAGCATTTTCCTCCTCTCCCACTTGCTCTCGGTAAAACGGTCTATAGCCGAACGAGCACGCGGAGCGAGAGAAGGAGAGTGAGGATGAGGGGGGAGGGGGGTGAATGCGCGTCTGCGCGCAAAGCCGACGCTCTTTGCCAGTGGGGTTTCTTATTTTTGCTTTTTTTTCTGTGCCTCGGCTATAAGAGAGGCTTGCTGGAGCCATGTTTTTTATCGGTGTTTTCGAAAGCGAAAGTGTATATAATTTATCGCCGCGGACATTGTTTTCAAAGAGCGCTTGTTGGCAGGATCACATATAAAAAAAACATGAACGCGAATTCGGCGCTCGAAGGCGAGAGGCAAGCGACAGGTATTTTGAAGGACTTGAGGCGGCACCTCTTGAGGTCTCAGTCCATGTTGTTCAGAGAATGAAGGATCTAGCTTCTCGTTGAGAATAACCGATACGCTTGTAAACAGCGACGAGTACTCCGGGCGCTGGTTGCGGATTTCCTTTCACTTTGTGACTGCTCACTTGAAAGTCGTCTATTCAACTCCTTGGGAACAGACGTTTTAGGCGATGCTACCGGCGCCGTAGTGCCTGTTTTCGGTGCGTTTAGGACGCGTTCCCTGCAAAGGCACAAAGCAAGCCGCCTTACCCTTTGGTTCCTGCCGACAGCGGTCAGTTGAAGCTCGCTGCTACGGCGCTACTATTCGAAATCAGTGACCTATCTACCTTTAACGATGAGGGGTTTCTAACGACCTGGATCATTCGCCAGAACCAAGGCATGCCATTTTTGCAGCAGTTTCCTCTCTCCACCAGATGAACACCGAGGAAATTCGTGATGGCTTTCGGTGCCGGGGAGACAGTTCTCCAGGGAGACCTTTGTCTTCGTAGTTCTACAGCCACTCTCTGCAATCCAGTTCAGTCATCTGGTCGAGTGAGTGCGCAGTTTTGAGCTGCCGAAGCAGGCCCGAGTATGAGGATAGAACGATTGACGTATGTGTTTTCCTTTATAAGCGCCAAGTGATCGCATTAATGACAAATATTTGTTTCTTGAGGCCGACTCGGTTCCGCGATGGCTGCTGCGGCACCGCCACTTACACAGGTGCGAGATATGAGCGGTACGAGATATCCCCAAAATAAATAAAAAAGCCGACAACTCTCCCGTTACCGTTTCCACACAAGCTTTGCGAAAAAAAGCGTGCGGTCATTTTTTTTCATTCTAGGTCTTTTTTTTGCCCGCTTTGTTTATTTATTTATTAAACAAAGAAAGCAGCTCGGAGCAGACATGCTTTTCCATGCGGCGGGGAGCAGATGACGCGGCTTCGCTGCGCGAAGGTGTTGACGGGGCCTTCATGGAAGGCGCTTACGATGACGATGATGATGATGATGATGATGATGA
>JAJIZL010052469.1:0-10870 GCA_023969395.1 Amblyomma maculatum | reverse complement strand
AACGGGGAGACTAAAAATGAAATCGACTTCATGATGTGTTCAACCCCCGCCATTATGCAAGATGTAGAGGTAATCGGGAAAGTGCGATGCAGTGACCACAGGATGGTGAGGTCCCGAATTAGCCTAAATCTGAAGAAGGAACGCAACAGATTAGTAAGAAAGAAACCCATCAATGAGTTAGCGGTGAGGGGGAGGGCAGAAGAGTTCAGGATCTCGATACAGAATAGGTATTCAGCTCTAACTGAGGATGGCGACATTACCCTAGAGGCAAGGAACAATAATTTCAGAGATATCATTACTGAGTGCGCGGTAGAAGTAGGCGGTAGGACAGTTAGAGAGGATACCGGTAAGCTGTCTAAGGAGACGAAATATTTGATTAAGAATCGCCAGAGAATGAAAGCTTCCAATCCAACAGACCGGATCGAATTGGCCGAGATAACAAAGCTAATCAATAAGCGCAAGGTGGCCGATATAAGGAAGTATAACATGGAGAAAATTGAGCATGCTGTAAATGACGGGGGAAGCCTTAAAGCGGTAAAGAAGAAATTGGGCATAGGCAAAAACCAGATGTATGCGATAAGGGGCAAGGCGGGCTACGTCATCGCGAATATGGATAAGATAGTCAAAGTAGCCGAGGAGTTCTATACAAATCTCTACAGTAGCCAAAGTAGTCTGGACCGTAATGAGATTGACGGTAGGGAAAAACATTCAGACGTTCCACCAGTGACGAAGGACGAGGTCAAGAAAGCATTAGAAACTATGAAGAGGGAGAAATCAGCTGGAGAGGATCAGATAACTACGGATTTGCAGAAGGACCGGGGGGATATCGTGTAAAAAAAACTGCCAACCTTGTATACGCAGTGCCTGGTACCGGAACCATGGAAGAATGCAAACATTATCCTGATTCATAAGAAAGGGGACTCTAAGGACCTTAAAAATTACAGACCACTCAGCTTACTGTCTGTTACGTATAAGGTATTTACTAAGGTAATCGCTAATAGAATCAGGACAACCTTAGACTTCGATCAAGCAAAGGATCAAGCAGGGTTTTGGAAACGGTACTCTACTATCGATCATATCTGTACCATCAATCAGGTGATAGCAAAATGCTCGGAATATAACCAGCCCTTATACATAGCATTCATTGATTACGAAAAAGCAATTGACTCAGTTGAAACCTCGGCGGTGATGCAGGCATTGCGAAATCAGGGGGTAGATGAGCCGTACGTGAAAGTGCTGGAAGATATATACAGTGGCTACACAGCAACCATAGTTCTGCATAAATAAAGCAACAAAATTCCCATAAAGAAAGGTGTTAGGCAAAGAGACACTCTCCCCAGTACTATTCACAGCTTGCTTAGAGGAAGTATTCAGAGACTTGGAATGGGAGCAGTTAGGGATAAGGGTAGGTGTAGAATACCTCAGTAATCTGCGATTTGCTGATGACATTGCCTTGCTAAGCAACTTGGGAGATGAACTACAAATAATGATTGATGACCTAGACAGGAAAAGTAGAAAGGTAGGCTTGAAAATCAATATGCAGAAGACTAAGGTAGTGTTCAACAGCCTCGGGAAGGAACAGCAGTTTACATTAGGTAGCGAAGTACTGGAAGTAGTAGGCGAATATGTCTACTTAGGACAGGTAGTAACCGCAGATCCGGACCATGAAGCGGAAATAACAAGAAGAATAAGATTGGGATGGAGCGCATTTGGCAAGCACTCGCAGATTATGTCTAGCAGCTTACCTATATCGCTAAAGAGGAAAGTATATAACAGTTATATCTCACCTGTACTCACCTATGGCGCTGAAACGTGGAGGCTAACCAAGAGAGTTTTACTTAAGTTGAGGACAACCCAAAGGGCTATGGAACGAAAAATGGTAGGGGTAACATTAAGAGATAGGAAGCGTGCAGAGTGGGTCAGGGAAATAACTCAAGTTACCGACATTCTAGTGGAAATTAAGAAGAAGAAATGGACATGGCAGGACATGTAGTGCGAAGAGAGGATAACCGATGGTCGCTTAGGGTAACAAACTGGATTCCAAGGGAAGGAAAGCGTAGCAGGGGGCGGCAGAAAGTTAGGTGGGAGGATGACATTAAGAAGTTCGCAGGGGTCAAGTGGATGCAGCTAGCACAGAACCGGGTTAAGTGGAGAAATATGGGAGAGGCCTTCGCCCTGCAGTGGGTATAGTCAGGCTGATGATGATGATGATGATGTTGATGATGACACTGATGGCGTATGCCATGGGGTGACTGTAATCTGCCGAGCCTACGTAGGCCGCTTTAGTGTCAGTAGCGTGGGCTTTGTGTAACGCCTTGGCTCGAGTTCCTTGTCGTGCCTTGTTGCGTTGTGAATTCCGAGCGAGAAAGCATGCTTCGTGAATGTACATTTGGGAGGACCCTGCGTGCACTTTACGCATCTACGTATTAGTCTTTGAATTTTCATTTCTCGGCAGGCTTCAATTCCAGATCTTGTGCAGAGTCCTAACTCTGCTGAATAATAAAGCTGGTCCTAGCGCCAATAAATACGTTTTGAATTCTCGCCCTTTGTTCGTAATCCATGTGATGAGACTTGGCATCTGCCAAGCGTGGCTATCCAATCGTATTAGAGTCTCTCCGTTGTGGACGTGAGACTGGAGAAATAGGCCGAAAATACGTATCTGCTCTTCATTTTGAATTTAGGCTCCAGATACGTGAATGCGAATTTCCAACTGTGCCTTACACCTAAAATGCTTGGTACTGTAGCAAATAGCATCAATTGTGTGGCGAACAAGCCAATCCACGCTCAGCCGTGTATGAGCGGAGATGCGTTTAGATGCTGCGCGTCACTGCTATGCTTCAATGCCCCCTCAATTAGTTTTGGATATTAGGATTGTGTGCCTCGAAACGAGCAGCACATTCCTGGCTAAAGTAGGAGTCAACCTCGACTGGTGCGCACATACGAGGGCAGGAACTGAGGGTATCAGCAAGTGGCTAACCATCCCCTTTTTGAAGCGAAAGCTTCACTACCCGTGTCAGATCGCAGCTTCGCGTGGCTCCACATAGCCTAGTTCTGCGCATGCGCGTGACCTCACATCCAAGGCTAGCTGCGCATGCCTCCTTGCCAAGCTCTACCAGCGTTTCCTAGCAAAGCTTAAGAGGTGCGCGACTCCTTCTCATTAAAAAAAAGCAATTAGTCCCCACCGGGAACCCGACCTCCATCCCTTGAACCCTCAGCCGAGCACTTTATTATTGTGGCACAGCCCAGATCGTGAAACGTTCTTGATAATTCCGCTTGTCTACCATGAGCCAATGGCTTGGCGACACATCTAAATGTATCAAATTCTGAAATAGTTAATTTACTCATTTTAGGGTGACGTCGAGGTGTATCAAATAGTAAATAGTTTATTAAAGCAGCCAATAAGGCTGTCGTCACGCAACTGGCCGCCCTCTTGAATGAATTTTCCCCAGCCCGTACAAAGAATTCAGTTCCTGGGGAAACATTTTCCGTGCTGTTTAGAAAGAATAAAGTACTGGCGCCAGCAATTATAGTTGTAATGGAATATAACTTAACTGTCTCAAAGAGCACGATGTTTGACAGGTCATAGGGACAAACAACTCACTGCAAAAGTATTTATCAGGTGGACGTATTTGTAAATGATACGAAACATTTGCTGCTACGATTGTAATGGAACGCGAGGTTTCAAATTAGGAGCAATCATTGGTGAGAGGTTTCGTGCTATTATTAAAGATTCAGTACCTTGCATCGCAGACTGTCAGGTAAAAAGAAAATAGAGATGCTTGTTTTATTTCGAATAACGTTTAGTTTCTTCTTGATACATAGTTTTCTCTATCTCTAGATTGAGCTTTAGATTATAGAAAAGTTGATGCATGGTTTTCGGGAAGTGCTTTATACTGCTTTCATGGAGACAATGATGAAACAGGAAGGATGATATACTTTGCTTCTTTTTCTTTCCGCAGAAATATTAGTCAAACACTGCATTTTTATGCATGTTATCTTAACACTTTCGTACACGGAGAAAATAAATGACCTATTTTTAAATACCATAGTTTGTTCTTCTTTAGCATGGCATCCACAGTAAACGGCTCAACCACTCCACTTCGGCTCATCCCGCGAAAGTAATAATTACGTTTCAACGTATTGAATTATTTTGATTTGATAGTTTTGTGGGTTTTAACATCGTAACTTTACTCAGGCTAAGGGTAAGTCGTAATCGACGACCCCGTAGAATTTTTAATGAGCACTGTCATCACAAAGCCCACGAGAGCTTTGCTTGCATCAATAAAACAGTGGCCGCCATTAAGCTAGAATGTGACTCGGGTTCTCTGGCTCAGTAGAGTAGAGCCTTAGTAGCGGCCTATTTACTGTGCCACATCAGCTGGAAATTGGATTAACTTTTGTAGGTGCTATAGTGATATGTGGATAAG
This sequence comes from Amblyomma maculatum, assembly GCA_023969395.1. Classification (NCBI taxonomy): domain Eukaryota; kingdom Metazoa; phylum Arthropoda; class Arachnida; order Ixodida; family Ixodidae; genus Amblyomma; species Amblyomma maculatum. Next base: position 6,443 of record JAJIZL010052469.1, on the reverse strand, counting down.
GGTAGAGTTCACAGAGTAGAGTTCAACAAGTGACGCATTGAATTGCATGCTCCGTTAAACGACTCCAACAAATGCCTTGTCATTCATATTGGTTTGCAGCTCGCGTCACACGTTGCGCTCTAATAATTTGCTATCACTGTCACAGTTGACACTCTCGCCGCCGACAGTTCCAAGCGGCGTAAAATCGTCGAAGGAGGCCAAGGTGTTCGCCATCATGCTGCTAGTGGGCGTTGTGGTGGCGTTTACAATATTCCTGCTGCCCAGCCCGGTCCCGAAGACGGCTCTGCTCTGCAGTACACAATCCTGCGCTCAGCACAGGTGAGGCAGGGTTCCGTTCTTTCACTCTTACTTGGTCAGGTTAGCGTAGTAAATATCGTTGGCTTAGGTTAAAAGCACAGGCCACGCACATACGGCGTTAAAATGGGGGTGCCTAATACATTATCGTGTAGTGCACTGGAGTTAGGTTTGGGTATTATTAAATATAACTGGTAACATATTATTTTGCAGAATTACCAAAATGTTGACAGTCATCATAGCAATGAGACTATGCACAACGCCGGCAACTAGTCATGGTAATTCGATAATCGAAGTCTTCTAACACGACGTCGAGTCGGCCTGAGTACAGTAAAACACAGTACAAGTTCCTGATTTTTAAATTTCAAATAGAAAAAAGATAGACAAGCGAGTAGAAAGTAGGAGATTGCGGCATAGTCTTTTATTGTAGGAGAGATTTACGAAATATTTTAACAATAATGAACTCCATGTTCCGCAAACAGGATGGTTGGAAATAGACAATGAAGTCATGGTTTACGCAGCCTGGAATAGTACTGGATACATATGGGCCCGCAACAGGAAAATATATTTTACGTACGATTGTGAGGTATCAAATTCGGCTTGAATTGAACAGAGAACGCAGGAAATCGAAAAAAAAAGCAATTGCTCATCTATATCACGGCCCGTCTCGAGGGAGAGCGCGTTTCTCTCTTCTCTTACGGCCTCTCCAATGGTGTCTGTTTCCACCGCCCGCCGCGCCTTAGTGGGGTCGCCACCGCCCCACTGCTGCTCCTCCGCTACAGCCGTTCACGCGGAAGGGAAACGCGCGCTCGCTCTTCGCTCCGCCCGAATCGGTTGCAATCGGCAGGTCCTGATACTTCACCCTTATGTCTTATAGGAAGAAGCCGTAATCAGCGTCTGATTTATCGTGTGTGAGCAATAAAATAGCCAATAATGCGCTCGAGAGCGCGCGCGCCTTCTTCAGTGCTGTCGCGCACGGTCGAATGAAGTTTGTTTCGGGTGCACTTACATCAACACTGTTTGCCCCGAAATTTTTCACAAAACTATATGTACCATTTTATGCAGTGTGCCTTTGAAAGCTGTAAGCAGGTATAGTGGGTATAGCGCGACCTGACGCTAGTGCATGGCAAACTGTTCGATGGATATTCTGTCAACTGCTGCCGTTTTCGTTTAGAGCAAAAGAGGCACTGACGAAAATTCATAGCACGTCTCAGATTCAAAGTAAGGAACAAAAATTTACGCATACAGTTAAAATTTCAGTTGTCTAGAGAAGTGGGCTGTTCTAGCTTCGTTTAAAACAAATCAGTAAGTTGAAAGACAGCAGATGTATACGTAGTCTCGCGACTGACGCACACGTAGGCAGTCGTAGTCAATTTAATACAGTGATAAAAACAACATTTAATCAAGGAAATGGGCATAAACAGGTATGCATAATTGAAAAAAGCAGCAAGCAAAAGTTAACACATTGCACTCATTCATGAAAACGGTCCATGCGGCTCAAAATCTCAAAATCTTTCTGGACGGTTTGTGCACATAAGGAACTGGCCTTTCGTTCCTGTATATCACTTTCTTAGCATAATTGACAAGAAGGATTCTGAGAAATTTCTCACATATTAAAGAAGCGGACATTATAGCATGGCTGTTGTCAATGCCTTCCGGGCAACTCAGCAAAGGTGAGTTCTCAAGTGCTGGCTGGATTAAGATTTGAAGGACTTCAAGGACATTTGTGTGTGGTAGGTGCACGACAGCTTTTTCAAAAAAAAAAAAAAAGACACAACCTTGTCCAAGAGGGCTACAACTCTGGTTTTGGATAATGCAGTCCGCTAGAATCTTGTCATCGCAGAATAGTGTACATGGGGCTGCTTCTTTCGCTGGTTTCAAGAAGGATAGCACACGCGTCCCACCCGAAGTCACTGATTAACTTCACAATGTATCCAGCGAAGTAAGCTAAACCAGAATACGTGACAGTGGGTAATGGGATGATAGGAGATACCATCACCTCTTTCAGTTCCTTGTTTACTGATTGCGGCAGAGCTGGAATGATTTCGTCGGTGTCGACACTAGGTGCCTAGGAGCGCAATACAGCGCGACATACAACTCCTATAGTCACCTCTGAATAAATAGCACAGAGAAAAGCTTTTATACCCATTATAGAGGAGTCTCCCTTGAGTAACAGTGGCGAATGTGTAATAAGCAAAGCATTCTACCAAAATAATGGGGCAGCGATTGCTCTCTATAAGGAAGGCATTACTTCACAGATAGTTACAAGGAACTATTAGTTCAAAAACATACTAGAAAAAGAAAGAAAATGTTGCTAGGAATTAGTGCTTGAAATAGATTTCCTGTTTTTTCATGAAATAATCATGATATCATGCAAACATTTAATTAAACCAACATTTATTTGCAAAATTAAAATAATATGTTTATAATACAACATAAAACAATTGCTGGTCTATAAATTATAGCAAAATTGATAACAAAACTTAAAAGCGTTTACCCTGACGTTATACTAATACTTTATGTCATGTAAGCATTGTGCAACTTATATTACATTTTTATAAAATTATTTTCATCTTCGGTGTTATCTCGATGGTTTCTCATATAGCGCTGAAAGACGGTTTTGCCATTGCTGCTGTTATATTTGCCTTGAAGAAGCTTCGATGTGATCACCGCTCATTCATATTTTTTATTCATCTTCTTGTACAGGCTCGGGAAAAAATTCAGATTAAAATGAACAAAAGTAGATACCATGCCGCAATACATGTCATATGCTTGTCGAACGTTTGCTGAGCGACAGTGTTTTTTAATATAAAGACTCCATTCACGTGTGTAGCGCGCTGACAGGATGCCGCTGCAGCATCTACCTTCTGTAATATTTCATTTAGGGGCTGCACTCACCACGAAACCCGCGGGCGACAGCGCGTAACCAGGCAAAAGCCACCCGCCGCCACTGAAGCATATGCGGAGCGAACAGTGAGCAGGTCGCGCCCCTTGCGGCGGCGGAGAGCGTACCTCAAGGAGAAAAGTTCCCATTGTTCACGCGACGATTGAGAGGCCGTATGAAAGAGCGCGCGCTCTCTCCCTCGAGACCGGCCGTGTCTATATGCTATTGGTGAGGGGGAACTTTGCCAAGCACTGAAAAGGTGAAAACGTTGGCTTCGACCAAGGATACACCCTTGACCATTTTTAGTTGTTCCTTTTTCTTGCTGGGTGCCGCGGAAGAAATGTAAATGTTTTTGAAAATACCCACAGGTTCCACAGCGAGCGCAGGCAAAATGAATAAATGAGAATGAGAAATTTTCAGACATGATTACTCGGTACTATTTGTCGCGCGTCTACAAGATGTATTTTAAATGGCGCGGAAAAGTCCTTCTCGTTACTTACATGCAGTGTTGTTTGGTTGTTTACTATGCTCTAGTCTAGGGGAAGATATACAAAGCGCTGCTGAAGGGGATGCCGCTGGTACTGATGTTATTTACCTCTGGCAACGTGCTCTCCTCTTTAGCTTGAAGACCTGAATAAACAAAAAAGTTGTGAATTCTTCGATGGTCGGATATTGTGACTTGACCTTTCACGTCACCGCCTTGAGTTCCTGTCGGACTCTTTGTTCGCCTTTTGGGACTGGGCCGTGGGAACCCTTCATTCTGGTGTAATTCTTGTTGCTGGGGGTGTGGACAATGCGGTGTGTTAGGCTCGATGTCACTGCTATCTGACGGAGTCCGTTTCAGGTGTGCGCAAGGTTTCTTCTGCTGCCATCCACTAAACATCATTGGTTATGAACCAATGAGCTCGATCACAATGTCTATTTTCCATGCATGCTGCTTTATGATCGGGTGGACTTATTTTCCCTCCTTTTTTCAGAGGCGGGAGATCTTTGGCACATTTGAACATCACGCAGTGGTGTTTTGCCCGCAGCTTTCTCTGAACGTTTGCTATTCTTGACTACAGCAAGACAAGAGTTGAAAGTATTGTTAGTGTTACTGAAGCTTCGCTAGGCTGGCTCCTATTCCTAAATGACCACATTGAGGTAATACAAGAAGACTAGCTCTTGGTCACTACCACTTTCAAAAGATTTTTGAACAATACCTTCGCTCTTTTTGCCACATAATCCTCCGTGATATTTTTTTTTTCGCATTTTGGGCTTGACTTCTGTTTAGAAATGCCATTTACGAGCAAAGGTATGAAATTCAACTTTTAAAAACTGCATTTCAGGTTCAATAAATGTTATACTTATTAGAGCGTACCTTAAGGCACTTGACAGAACTTGCAGATGCTGTAGACATCAGCTGATCATATTGCAAAATGCACTGATCTAATAATCTATTATCAGAAAAGGATTCCTTTGAAACTCTATTAAGTCGGAACTGGCTATTCGCCATGACTCTCTAGGGTTTGACGATGCAGTGCTTTTAGCAATGCTTCTGGTTCTTTGTTGACCTGTACCTGGTGTATTTTCCATGTATATAATATATTTCCCGCACTTCAAATCTCATTTCTGGCTAGATAATGCATTCGCGTGTACTTCCTAGGTAAGATTCAGTATCAAGATGAGAGGAGAGCAGTCTCTTGAATTTGTCACATTTGCTCAGAGAATGACGCCGTGTTGAACTCTGTACAGTATTCTGTCTCTCAAAGAGATTCCGTCGGCATTATCGGCATTTTCAGCAAAAAATTACGGGCATCCTTTTGGCAGGTGGCTGGTGACATGGCGCTGTATCGACTAATCCTAGGTTTATGTGACATTACGAAACTTCATGACATTGCCGAGTAGGCAGGCTCTTCCAACTCGGGAATTTATTTTAAATGGATGGGTGAGATCAGAATCTAGCCTTCCATGAGCATTGGATCCCACTTTAGATATGCTGGCCATAGTCCACGTACGTATACTTTTTAGCGGCTTGGTTAAAGCGCTGCTTTATCATACGTATCAGGTTATCTTTGGAGAGTGTTTCATTCCTCTGAGTAGCCTTTCTGACCGCCTAAAGTGTTTCTTGTCTTACATATTCACATGCAACGAGATTCACGTCTGTATACTCGTGGCTGCAGTCGGTGTCTGGAAGGAGAGCTGTAGACATCGTGTATGCAGCGACAAGCTCTTTGCCTAGGTGGTATCGAGCTTTATGTTGTATGGATTCACCTGCAGCAGCATGCTATATAATCTCCTTGGCACTTCGTTGTGCGACGTTGAGACTGTAAATTGCAGGGGACTTTGTTCAGTAACAACTTTTCCATGACTACCAAAAACGTATTGGTGGAAAGTTTTGAGAGATAAAATTATTGACCAACGTCTCCTTTTCAGCCTGAGCATGCGTGGTTGCCGAACGGGTAAGCACTCGTTAATAAAAGATACAGACAATTCCGCTTGTAGCAAAGCTGCTCCAAGTCCTTTTTCAATTTCATCACACTGTACGTTTTTTAAAAGCATAGCTCTGGTCGTGCTTCGACCACATGTTCCATAGTCGCAAATTCTTGGTCTTTTGTTGACGTCCACTAGGCATCACTGGTTGGTAGTTTTCTTATTTTGTTTTCAAGCCAACGAATACGCCACATTGTAATCTAGAGATGGAATAAACCATGGTGCACCTGAACGGTTCTACTCATATCGACTGGTGGGGACATGCCACAAATTACTGGTCTTTTCAGGGTCTGCCATTGGGCCTATGCTTGTCAGCGTATGACCCAAGACACTCACTGCGGTTTTCAACTCCCGCTCTTGCCATTTGATGCGAATACATTCGTCACATCAAATAGCTTCTTCTGATTCTGGTCGTGCTCACCTTGTTCGTTCTTTCTGCTCTGTCGTTTGCCGTATATGATAATATCATATGCAACACAGTGATGTCTTTCTGACCCTTAAATTTCTCTACACCTGTCTCTATATCGACATGCTACTCACAGCCAAACTAAAAGGCAAAGAAAAATATTTGTACCGTTAAAAAGGTGCCTGCAATATGATTCGAACATTCGACTTTAGGTCTACGATAGAATGCGACATCAGATTGAATATGAGAAAGCCTCTGCGTTTGTAGGATTGGCACTGAGGGCCGTTGTCTGCTCATCTTTTCGTTTAGATTATATTTCTCTGGTCTTATTCTGAATGCTCCTAATTTCTTTCCTACTGCCATGTGGCTCCCCTACCCTGTTGCTTG
>JAJIZL010052468.1:0-15606 GCA_023969395.1 Amblyomma maculatum | reverse complement strand
TTTAAAAACAACGGTGAGCCCCAGCCAGACCAGTTCACAGCTGTTCAGAGTCGCCTATGCTAATCTGTAGTACTTTTTCTTTCGCCTAGGCTAATTAGAAACTTATTAGCTATTTTTAATTATTATCTTTATAGAAGTGTTAATGCAAAAGCTGTCTCCCCGTAAAACGGCTAGCTGCATTGTGTCCATCAAACTATCATTTACGTAAAATGATTTTTTACCAGTCTAAAATGATACCCCGGCACAATACAAAAAAAAAAATTCCTCATGACAGCGGCACCGCTTTAAAGCCTCGAGAAGCATCCCAGATAACAAAATTGCTTTTCTCTGCAGTGCTCTCTCCGGTGAAGCCAGATGTACGCACTTGGCGAATAATTTAATATAACAGCCAGTCACGTGACGTCATTGCTTGACGGTCTATAGGGTTGTCTGACGTTTTTTCTGCGGGCAGTTATTAAAAGTTACCTAATTAAAATGAAATAATTAATGAGCCTTGGTGAACGAAAAATACTGCAGATTAGCATGGGCGACTCTGAACTGGTCTCACTGGGGCTGGGGCTCACCGCATCTTTAAAAGTTTAGTTACATTCAGTCCGGTCGCAAGCTGACATTCATTCCATTCTGAGTGTCATTGACCTTTGCATCTTTGTTTTTAGAGAACTCAGTGCAACAAAACAGACGCTTCATTACCTACCCTCGTGCACTTTTCTCAATAAATAGAGGACGAAACAAAACCAATACTTTGTTGCAGTTGATGGAATGAGACCGGCCTCGCTGTTCAGAGCAAGAACCGGAGAATCGTTTCTGCTCGCCATTTTCAAGCTTGCTTTTTCGCTTTCTGGTGCCTTCTATGGATAGAACACACCTTTTCTGAGACAGACTTGAAAGCGCTGTTGGAAAGTGAAGCTTGTGAGGAAAGCAAAGAGAATATCGCTGACAAAGGTCAATGAATGGCTGTTTATATATTGACCTCCCACTGTTGCCAACTTCATGTAATGTGGAGAATAGTTGGGGAAAACAAGTTTTGGACTCTAAAATTAATTTCGCTGTCGGTTTTCTTGCGGCACAAAGTTAACTTCGTTCACCTATTGGACCCGCTCTACCACGCTGTCAGTAGCCGATTGTTCTGGTCAACCAATGTTCTAACCTTCCACGGTGGTGACGTAGACTGGGGGAGTAGCTACTCCAGGCAAGTACTACGCTGGTGAAAGTGGCAACACTAACTGCAGCGGACAAAGCGTTCGCACTAGACTGCACCTCTCACTTCGCTTTTAAAAAGTTCGGATACCGCTTCCAAAAAAAAAAAAAAAAAAACAGTTCGAATCACCTTGCTTACTAAAACCTTTTTTAGTCTTAATGTTTAAACCAAAACTGGTAGCTCAAAATTAATGGCCATTTCCCGCAGGCGCATTGAAATCGGTAGTCAAAATTTTAACGTGCTTGGCGGAGAGACTGCGTTTAAAAGCTGCGGGACGAGCTGTGTAGGCGAAAATGGAACTTAGAATACTGTAGCGGTGAGATAACAAAATTTCACCCCGCAGTGAGAAATGATAAACATGCTGAAGTTTCAAAACCTCTTCGAACCTAGTAGGTAATATGTCAATCAATAAAGAATAAATATATGAAGCTCTGCAAAATCAAAACATGTCTACCGTCTTCTCATCTTTTCCTGTTAGTTATTGGTCAGATCAGAGGTCACTTGCGGGCCGCATTTTCGCATAAGGAGAAACTGAGTAGCCTCAATATGGAGAGCAGAAAAGCAGGCTGTCAATTGGAATGAATTTCATTCCATTCTCTACTCGTTGCCTGGTTTGTTTTCTCTTTTTTTGTTCATTTATCCAGGTTTGGCAGATTCTGCTGCTGGATTTTCTTTTCATCATCCAGTTCAAAAGTTGTGGCCTTTATTTTATCATTCGTTGCATTTAGAAAGCGCAGATATCTTAGGTGCCTAAATAGCAGGACGTAGTAATCAGTATCAGGACCATGACTGTGCCTTAGCTTCCTTCACAGCCTCCTACCAAACCTGATCTACTATATGTGCTCAATGTTCAAGCCTACGATCGTAATAACTTAAGCCATTATCAATCTTCGAGCCTGTGACCCTAACTACTTAAGCCATCACACCTGGAATTCTAACTACTGCAATCTGATTGACATGTTTCTTTCGATCTCCGATTTCCTAAGCAGCACTGATATATTTATTTAGAATGTAACAAATTACGAAGCATGTGTATGCAAAAATACTCTGGTGATTTTTTTCTCCAATTCGCCCTTATGAGAACCCTAGAAAGTTTCAGAGCACTTACCTTTCGGTTCCGTGATGACCTTTGAAAAATACCACATAGGTAACTTCCTTTGCTTCCTGGTCGAAATATGTTCGTTTTGCTGAGAGGCATTCAAATATTGTATTGTGGTTCGAATCAGAGATGGCTACTATGTGCGGAAGACCTGAAAATAGCTAGAAATTAACAGAGTGGTGAAATTTTGATATGCGAGTCGTTACACTTTTGTGCATATCCCGCAAATTACCTAATCAAACAAGCAAAAAGAAGGCAGCGGTTTGAGGAACTGCAGAATGACGCCGGTTTGCCATCCAGTCTTACGGTGGCGAATTATCTGACATCTGCGAAGCTTCAGCAGACACTTATTTGTTGTTTCTTATTTAACTTAAAACAAAATGCCTTCTTCATCCTGAGGGTATTTTTAGAGGAAAATAACTTCTAAATGACGTGATCATTGTTCAGATATTACGCATCGTAGAAGATGAACGGAGCTATTATCAAGTTTAAACCAAACAATAAATTCGTATTATCAGAGGTAGTATACCGTTCAGCTAAATTTTAAACGATAGTAGTACACTCACAAAAACAACCGATAATAAACATCGTGATTTCCTGAGACTCAATAACATAATACTCAGGCAATGAGTTCCAGGTTAGTCAGTTGTCTTAAGGTAGCTCATTAAAGTTTGTTTAAAACCTTTCGCGTTAATTTAAGGCCATGATCATCGGCTGATGAGTCCGAGGTCATGGGACCGAATCGCAAACTCTGTGAGCGAGGCGACCTGCAAAGATGCCCTGTGTGCTGTACGATGTCTGTGTTCGTTAATGAACATCAGGGGGTCGAAATCCATGTGGATTCCTTCACTATGGCGCCTCTCGTGGACGATAATCTGCTCTGGGACACTCCATCACACTGCATCAATGTAAATTGTAGCACAAACTCATTCGGTTAGTACTACTTGAGGTAAACCTGCATAGACTATTTAATCTGCACCATGAAGAACCGAGGTCCAACAGACCTAAAAAGTCAAATATAACCGTTTAACATTTACTTCCCCACCCCCCTTGCTTCATCCTTACTCGACCTTGGACGGGCAACTCACCACTTCTCTTGCCCTTATGCACTATACTCGGACCAGTCTTCGTAGCCTCAGTCAGCATCGCATGCAGGTGGCCGCACCAAACCCTCCTTTTACGAGAAAAACCCACCTCACCCGAAGTCAAGAAGTCTTTTTGAACAAGCTCATTGCTCATGCGGCTTACACGCCACGTATTATGGCCCGCTGGCGTCAGTATACCGAGAAAATGATTACGTGCCCCCCACTGTACGACTCTAACTCGCGGCGGTATATCTCATCTACTCTGGGATTGCTTTTCTTACTGCTTTTCTTGCTGCTTTTTCTACCGGACACTCCGAGATCAAACCCTACCGCCTAAACTACCGTTCCCTTCTAGAAGCTGATGCTAACACACAGATATTTGCCAAGTATGGCTCGATTAGTGGCCTGTTTAGAGCAATGTGATTTGAGTGACGACCTAAACAATGAAGATTCTGTCTACTCCCCTTTATCCCCATCCATGGCCATGAGCCTTCCCATTCAATAAAGGACTTTCGATTAATCAATCAATCATCTCCATACCTGGGAATTCATGCACCGAACAGGCGCAGAAATCTTAAAAGCATTCTGTTCGTCACACTACAATGGGATGAAATTTTTGTATACACTTTTTCTTGGATTCATTGCGGTTTCTTTCCGTCCTTTGTGGGCCCGTTGTAGATTCAAAGCTGCTGTCATAGTGATTTAGGATAGAAACAGGAACATATGGCTGCACAGTATGAAAGGTAGCGAACAAGGGTTGAGGGGAAGCCTCAGGTTATAGGCCAAGCTAATGCTTCGACAAGGGGTGCGCAGACAAGTCCCCTTTTCTAAACTTTGGATTGCGAATTGAGGCTCCCACCTCGGCTCATGTTCGGTTCTCTCTCATGCTGTCTCCGTGATGTCATTCGACCGCTACACACGATGAACAAAATGAAAAATATGGGAGCGGAACATGTGGATCCTAGGGAAGGAAGCTTTGACAGACCGCATCGCTATACTCTTGAATGTGGAATGTCGTACAAATATCTAAGTCTCACTGTTCGATCCCACCCCGCTAGACAGGCGAGGAGTAAATTAGCTACAAAAAGTAGTCGACCAAATTGGTCTTCGCGCGTAGATTCACAAAAATTAGCTCTAGCTAACAGGAACCGAATTCTTTACGGGCTATTTGCTGCAGAATGAGTCACAGCATCGGCGTTCTCATGTGACGCTGCGATGATAGCTACAGGGCATTGAGAATGGCACCCAAACGCCGTGAATGAAGAACATGTTCTTATCTACTTGATCGCTCACTGTAACACACAGCTCAGTAAGCTGATAAAACAGCTGCTTTAGCCCACCTGCGAAAGCACATGCATAGAAACTAGTGTGCTAACATGCCGAAGTAATACGTAGCGTGCCGCCAGAATGTGCTGCGAGTTTTGTCACCAAACAAATGTAAACCTAACTCAAAAATAACACATACTTGCATGTTCACATGGGTGCAGTGTAAACGAAGTGAAAAAATTCTAGACGGCAGTTGGACCCCAAAACTATGATGAGGCTAAAGCCTCTACGCGAGGTGGTCTGAAGCCCTCCACTACGGCACCTCTTTCTCTCGCTTTTCACTCCCACCTTCCGCCTTTTCCTTACGGTTCGGTTAAAGGTCACCGCCGCTTGCGGCGGGGGCTCGCCTGCCACCGAATATTTGTCTGTTGTAGGCCGTCATTGTACCCGCTACCGCTTCGGTGGTGGACGGCGGCTGTTGTAGCGGCGCGCTTCTTTCTCTCCCTCTTTGGAAACGAAGAGGCGTCCGTGTGCTGTGCGATGTCAGCGCACGTTAAAGATTCCCAGGTGGCCGAAATCGTAGCCCTCCACTACGGCTCCTCTTTTTCTCTTTCCGCTTCCACTCCCACTTTCTTCCCTTTCCTTACGGCGCGGTTGCGGTGTCCACAGAAAACAAGTGAGACAGTTTCTGCGCCTTTCCCTTCCTATAAATCAATTAATCAATCAATAAATCTCTTTTGTCTGCACGGCTCTGCTACAGAGCCAGTAGCAGGCCCGTGCATTTTAACGCGGTAGCGAGCTCGTGTCGCAGAAAAGCCGGTGTCGTCGGCGTAGGCGGCGTTGGCCGTGAGCGATAAATCCCGGCATGCACTTCATAAATAAAAAGCAACTTCCAAAATGGGCTGGGTGGGAATCGAACCAGCGTCTCCGGAGTGTCAGACGAAGACGCTACCACTCAGCCACGAGTTCGATGCTTGAAAGCGGTACAAAAGGGCTTCTAGTGAATGCGGTTTTGCCTTAGAAACGTGCCGTAGAACGTTATACTGCGGTGTATATCGGTAATTATGAGCATGTTACTTACAGAAGTCGCAGTTACACGAGTAGCGAAGTACGTTTCCGCTACATTTCTTCTGCGCTCTGCGCACATGCAGAGGCATCTTGCGGCAAACACAGACGGCCCCGACACGTGGCGCGCCACTCGCCCCTGACGTTTCGCCGTGCACCCTCACGGGTTGTAGAATCAAGCGTCTTTCCTTTCTTTAGATTACTATCTTCGCTCACGCGCTTCTCCGCTTCGGGACTCAAGAGCATACCGAGCGAATGAGTGGGCGGTGCGAACGAGGTGCAATAATGCTATCGCGTTCCACTCTTGAAGGCGAAGCTTAAGCGTCCTCCAAATTTTTTCTTTTCCTTCTTCGTACAGCCACAACAATTGTGACATACTGCGCCTTTTCTTTCCTCTAAACCAAATTCAAACTTCACTCCCACCATCCTCCCTTCCCTTACGGTGCGGTTCAGGTGTCCACAGACCAAGTGCGACAGATGCTGCGCCTTTCCCCTCCTGTGAACCAATTATTATTATTATTATTACGTCGTTGATCCCTCCTGTACTGCCTCTGATTTAGTTATGCTGTGTGGTGCGGATTTCGAGGAAAGGTAAATAGAAGTCGCCGCACGGACGCCTGGATCGGACGCCTGGCGGGATCAGCTTCGTATATGAGTGAATGTCCTGGTGACGTCAAAACAAGTTATGACGTAATGACGGGATGTGACGCCATTGTGGTCATGTCTAAAACCAGAACTGACGTCATGACCGATGTGACGTAATCATGACGTTAGTTCCAGTTATTAGACGGGACCATGATGGCGTCACGACTTCTGACGTCACCAGGGATGGCGTCATAGCCACAGTCATCTCGGTCATGATCATCATCACTGTTATTATCGCTAACTACCACTAAATATCATTATAGGTCACTACCATCAACTAGCGATGGCGGTCTCCATGGCAACCGCGCCCGCATGGAGCTAGGCAAGGAGAACTAAGATGCGTTTCACCGGTGCCTGCGTGACTGTCAGGATGATTGATAGCTATGTTTGACTGAACGGGCGACAGTATGAGCCATTAAAGGTTTTCGCCTTTAAATGTTGGGAATTTAAGCATGGCTTGAACCTAGTCATAAGAGTGAAACCTCTGGTAAACATGGTTATGCATGGTTCAGCAACGTTGTGCATGGTTTGGCGGTTTGAATTAAGGGGCTCAAGCTGCGCCTCAAGGTTAGACGCAATAACGCCTTTAACGATACTGTATGTTCTTTATCCTTTTATATTTTTATTTAATGGGAAAGCAATTCTACCCTAACGTGCTGGATTTTCGTTGGTGGCGAAAATCAAGGCGCCCGTGTGCTGTGCGATGTCAGTGCACGTTAAAGAACCCCAGGTTGTCGAAATTTGCGGAGTCCTCCACTACGCCGTCTCTCATAGTCTCAGTCGCTTTGGAATATTAAACCGCACAAACCAACCAACCACCGGACAGATCGTGTCCGCATGAACCTACACTTAAGAAATAAAACACACACTCCTAGGTTTCGAACCCGTGCCAGAACGAACAATTCAGTCTTCTTCTGTCCTTCGCACGAGACCACCATATTACCGCCGCAGCCGATCGCGCCTCGTGTAAAATTGCAACGCACTCAAATGCTGCACAGCAAACATCGTCGTCTTAATTTCCAATTGCGCCGCTTCCGGGAGTGCAGGCGAGGTCCGCGAGCGCGGTTTTGGGCGATCCCATCAGTCAGTGTGATAACAATAGGTGGCGTGGCATAAAGGAAGCCACTCTCGTTAAAAACGGAGACCGCGGCAGTGCCAAACAGGCTGCCGAGACCATCGAACAAGGAGAAGCCAAACTAGCCCGATGCTTCTCAAGCGCAGAAGCGAGCCATGATCGAAGCCGCAGCAGCGACTGGGGCTGCGGCCGATGGCTTATGCTCATGAAACTTGGTTCAAGAATAGCTGAACCTGTCAAGCTTTTCCTTTTGTTATGACTGCCTACGTAAATACGGAACCGCCATGACAGGCGACGCAGAACAAGGCGGCTAGAGGACTACCAGTGTGATGAAAAAACAGTTGTTTCAGGTCTGTCCAATATGTCTTCGAACACGCAGGAATTTGACTAACAAGCGCAGGAATCGCCATCAAGTATCGCCAAGTGTTTGTGGAAGCAAGACAAGTTTCTTCATTACCATAAGTCTTAACGATTAATTTTCTCAATCGCTTCAATTAGCATGAACGCCTACCTAGCATCTCGTTTAGTGGAAAGTTTGCATCGGCTTTCTGCGCACTATTCCGGCTGATTACGGGGTGCCTGATTACGCATTTTTTCCAGCACACTCATCTCGAAGAAGCACGTACTCACGCTGCCTAGGAGATGTGGCTTCGGGGGCATTTCTAGAACCGATGATAGGAGCTATAACCACCTCCGGAGACTTGGAAGCGCACGATGTACTTTGGAGGGAAGTCTCATGTGGCCGGAAATGGCGCTGCATGCTTTTTCATTTAAATGAAAAATTATGTTTTCTTCCCTTAGCTGTGTTGATGCAGTGTTCATGATAAGGTCATGTAAAATACCGTGCACAACTAATAAGTATATATGGGCAGTGGAGGACATACCTTAAACGCATCCGGGACGTCATGATGATCATTCGGCCCTCGCATTGCTGTTGTTGCAGCAGATAAGATTAGAGTTATGCCTGCTGAAACGTGGCTAAACAGAACCGCCATCTCTTACACCACAGCGTTCGAAATCAGTGTAAAGCGTGTACAAACGAAATCACGGACTCACCAAAAAGCCAGCTTTTGTTGTTTGATCTACTGGGCTATATACCTGGAAAGAGTTTGACTTCACAGGTGAGTGGACTACACTCGCCGTGTCTAGCATGTGGCATCTGTTTCTTTTCCTTTATTTAGAGAAATATTAATTTGGCGGAAACTATTATGCTGCAGAGTAAAAACAAGTTACGCAGAGTCCGCTAGCCGACCCCTTCTGCTGAGCAGTTTTCTCTGTTTTCTTTAATTCATCTGCTTTGTTTGAGTGAATAAAGACAGCTGCTTTCATATGAGTGCCCTACAGCTGGTAAACGGAGGCAGGCTTAATTAAATTGTCCAAATTTGCTATATTACGTTCCCAGCCTGATGGAACGAACTGAGCAGTGGTTCAGGAGCTTGACAGATATTATTCTCTAAAATAGTATGTGCTGCAGCGAGAAGTACACATTACTGGTACATCACGTCGAGATGATTACTCTGACAATATCTGCCGCACGAAAGAAAGGAAGGTAGGAAGAACAACAAAGTCGCTGGTTATCAGACAGTGGAATATTACCAGGGGCGCCATATAGCAGGTATTCGAGTCACGTCACGGGCGCCATTTTCTGGTGCAGGGGACAGCCCTTCAGCAGCTGCGAGTTCGAGCAGATGATTATAGGCCAGTTAAATAGCCTTCCCTGTGCTACATGCACCACACAATGGCCGCCACTGTGACGTACATTTGTACTCCCCATACAGGTTCCGAAGGGACACAACCAGCATCGATTCTGACTTAAGGTGAGCAACGCCTCATGAAGTTCTGTAGAGCATGTACTTAGCCAGGCGAAGCGAGAAACGCAGTTATAATGTGGTTTACGGCGCAAAAGCAACCAAGGCAATGCTGCACCTAGCACAAGGATAAAACTGGATTATAAAGAATAATAATGACATATCTTGACTGGTATAGTTTGTTGAAAAGGTTGGCATCATTGAGGAACTTATAAATCTCTCCAGCTTGTTCACTTAAAAGAGCGTAGGGTGTAACGTGATGTGTTCTGTGTAAAATAATCTAAAATATTTTTTCTTAGATCTTCCAGCTCTGTACAAGTAATTAAGATGTGGGTGTGAGTTCACCACCGCACCTTTCACGAAGTAGTTTGTCTTATTTTGTTAGTAAAATATTGTGAGTAAGATAAGTGTGTCCGATACGAAGGCGACACGACATAAAATTACTTCTGAAGAGCGGTTTATTAGGGGTCGTTCGGAGAACTGGAGACGGTGACCGGTGACGCAAGATGATCGTGGAGCGAAGCACAATCTCGTCCGAACAAGACCGTCTGAGCTTTCAGTGCGCGCGCCAGCTGATCGACAAGGAACCCAGCAGTCTTTATCGTCGTTTGTGTTGGCGCTGTATCATCTTCTTCCCTACCATTGCTCCGGCGGAAAGATGGAGCCATCTGGCGACCTAAGGCAAGGGGACGACAAGTGGATCGTAGTATGGCTTAAATCGATTGACGAGAACAACTTCTCACCCGCAGTGAAGGTGGTTCGGCCAAGGCGTTGCCGGCTCCACGACGTAGTTAACTAGAGAAGTACGCTCTAATACACGATAAGGGCCATTATACTTTGCAGAGAATTTGGAATCAGCCAGAATACGGAGCCAAACGAGGGTGTGGGTAGGAAATTCAGCAGCGGGCTTGCCGTGATCGCTCTCATGTCGGCGAAGATCTTGAATGTCCGACGTGAATGAGCGAGCCAGGTGACGGTACTGCTCAGCATTACGGGCAACAGCAGAAAGAGAAGTGTACTCTGAACTGTCGGGGTGTTAAGGAAGTATGGTGTTCAGTACACAGGGAGGCTCATTACCGTATAGGAGGAAAAATGTGGAAAATCCAGTCGTTGCCTGAGACGCTGTGTTATAGGCATAGGTGACGTAAGGAAGCACCTGATCCCAATTAAACGCGTCAAAAGAAACGTACATGGCGAGCATGTCACCAAGCGTTCGGTTAAACCTTTCTGTGAGGCCGTTGGTTTGAGGATATGTGGTGGTTCGATGCATTGTTTGGCAAGCTTCCAACAGCGCGTGGACCAATTGCGAAAGGAAGACGCGGCCGCGGTCACTGAGAGGTTCAAGAAGAGCCCCGTGACATAGAACAAAGACACGCAGGATGAAGGAGGCGACGTCACGAGTACTAGCCGTAGGCAGGGTTGCAGTCTCCCCGGGGCCCGTAGCGAGTGAGGTGATCCACGGCGACTATTATCCAGCGGTTGCCTGATGTCGAAGATGAAAGGGGGCCATAGAGGTCGTGCCGACACGATCGAAGGGTCGCGCTAACAAGCCAATGGCTGTAATGAGCCGGCGTAGGGGCGCGGAGACCACTTCCGCTGCTGACAAGCAGTACAGGAGCGAATATAGCGGCGGACAAAGTTGTGCATCCCCCGCCAGTATTACCGCTGGCGGATACGCTCGTATGTCTTTAATAAGGCAGCATGTGCGCTTTGCGGGAACAAATGTCTGTGCGAAGGTGGCGAGGAATGACCAAGAGCCATTTGCGACCATCCGGGCGATAGCTTTTGCGATACAGCAGGCCGCCCCGGATCATAAAATGAGAAGCTTGGCAACGAAGGGCTGATCTTCTTTCTTCTCTCCTTCCCCTTCCCCAGTGCAGTGTAGCAGGCCAGATTTGAATTATTCCAGTCAACCCCTCTGCCTTTTCCTTTCAATAGATCCATCTATCTATCTATTGGCGACGAAGGGCTCGCGAGAATGAAGACGTTGAGGACGCGGTGAGGACGTCTAGGAGCGAAAATATCCAGGGATCCCGACGTTGTTCAAAAAGCAGGTCGTGGGAAGTAAGGGCTGCAACGAAGGGTTCCGATTTGAGTCCGAGGGTGCAGGAGAAGGCAGCGGCGAACGCGACAAGGCGTCAGCGGCGGAATGTTAGCGTCCCGATCGATATTTCACATCAAAGTCAAACTCTTGAAGGCGAAGAGACCAGCGGCCGAGGCGTCCAGAAGGGTCTTTCGGGGAAACCAATCAGCAGATGGTATGGTGGTCGGTGATGACGTTGAAGCGGCGGCCATATAAGTAGGGGCGAAACTTCGTTAAGACCCACACGATTGCAAGACACTCCTTTTTCGTGACGGTGTAGTTAGATTCAGCTTTCGTTTGCGCTCGGCTAGCGTAAGCAACCACATATTCGGAAAAGCCTTGCTTGCGTTGAGCGAGGATAGCACCGAGGCCGATTCTGCTGGCGTCAGTGTGCACCTCTGTAGGAGCGGATGGGTCGTAATGGCAGAGAATGGGCGGTGAAGTGAGTAGACGTCAGAGCGTAGTGAAAGCATCGTAACAGATTGGGGTCTAGGTAGACAAGTAGGCGGGACCATTCAGCAATTTTGTAAGCAGTTCAATGGTGGTAGTGATATAGCGAAGAAAACGGTGAAAATACGAGCATAGACCGACAAGGGTGCGCAGCTCTTTAACAGAAGTCGATTTCGGGAATTCAGTGACCGCGCGTAGTTTGTCCAGATCGGGCAGGACGCCATATCTGGACACGACATGACCCAGTATTGTCAGCTTGCAGACGCCAAAACTACATTTCTTCAGTTTAAGTTGGAGACCGGCGCCAGTGAGCCAGATCAGGATTTGGTGCAAGCGTACGAGGTGCGTCGGAAAATCTGGAGAGAAATTGACGATATCATCCAAATATCAAAGACAAATATTTCACTCAAGGATGCGTAAGATGTCTATCATTCGCTCAAACGTAGCAGGAGGATTGCAAAGACCAAACGGCATAAAAGTGAACTCACATAGCACATCAGGGGTAACAAAGGCCGTCTTGGGCGGGTCAGACTCAGCCATGGGGACTTGCCAATAGCCAGAGCGCAGGTCCAGGGACGAAAAGAACTCAGCTCCTTGTAAACAATCGATGGGGTCGTCAATTCGGGGTAGTGGGTATACGTCTTTACGGATAATTTTGTTAAGACGGCGGTAGTCAACGCAAGATCTCATGGTTAAATCCTTCTTTTCTACAAGTACCTCTAGAGACGACCACGAACTAGACAAAGGCTGAATTACACCATGTTGTAGCATGTCGTCGACCTGCTCTGCAATAACACGACGCTTCGTGGCGAAACACGGTAAGGGCGCTGGCCAAGAGGGGCATGACTGACGGTGTCGATGTGGGGAGCAACCTCGGTCACACGGCCCAAGGAAGTCGTCTGAGCGTGAAACGAAGGACGGAACTGGTTGAGGAGAGCAAACAGTTGTTCACGGTGAGTCGGGTCGAGGTCACTTGCCACAGACGATTGAAAAACGTCCCAACTCGGTATATCAGAAAACGCAGTAATCGGCGTTAGGAGGCTGCGTGGGCACTCTGTGATAAATACCCATCAACATCAAACGGCGAGATGAGCTCGGCAACTTTAATATGACCAAGGCATTCTCCACGAAGTAGCGGGACCACAGCGGTTGAGGCATTCGCAACGACAATGTCAGCGGCACCGCAGGTAATATGGATGATAGCAAAGGGAAGAAGGAGGTGACGGCGAGAGGCGGACATGGGAGAAGGCGAAAAACAGAACAGTTCCGTCGAAAGAAAAGGGTACACACACGGGAACAATCACAGCACAGTTGGGCGGAAAGTCGATGCCGTCGGCGAAAAGTTTGGCGTAAGAATAAGACGGCGAATCGTCAAGAACCGCATCACAGAGCGCAGAGAAGGCGACGTGGGCGCGGACGCAGTGAATAACAGCATTGGGGCGGGAAAGCAAATCCCAGCCAAAATTAGGTCATGCGAGCATGATGCAACACTAAAAC
The DNA here is from genome assembly GCA_023969395.1 of Amblyomma maculatum. Taxonomy (NCBI): domain Eukaryota; kingdom Metazoa; phylum Arthropoda; class Arachnida; order Ixodida; family Ixodidae; genus Amblyomma; species Amblyomma maculatum. The sequence goes on along the minus strand of JAJIZL010052468.1, from coordinate 2,335 downwards.
CTCGACGATTTATGAGACATCCGCAACAACGACACGCGCTGTGCAAACAGCAGACGGACGAACGGAATCGGCGCTGGCGGTACGGAGAGATAGTCCAGAAGGCGGGGTAGTGACTGTGTAGCGAGCGGCTAAATCTTTCGCTCTTGACGGAGAGAGTGGCCCCTGTATCGACGAGTGCAAGTGAGCGAACACCGTCAACAAAAACTTCGAGAACGTTCGGCGGAGATAGACGAGGACTTCTGGTAGACGAAATGTGCGCAGTTCGTGCCCCAGGAACTGCGACTGCTAGTTTTCCGAGTCTTGTGTCACGCTGCGACGCCGCATTGGCGACAAGGACTGACGGCGAAGGGACGGCGAGCGGTGCAATTAAATGTGCTGGCGGCCCGACGAGTTGTCAGGCTGCCCTGGAGATGTCACCGAAGGTGGGCGCAAGGTGTCGTACTGATAACTGCAGTGAGCCATAGTCCGTGAAGGGACAGAACGCAGAGTACGACAGCCCAGGCGGCCGACTTGGCTTGGAATACCGCAGGCATAGCAGGTTGTCATTCGTGCGCCAAGGATTGTAGGAAAGCGTCGTTGATCGGAACCATGGAGCGACAGATAGTGTCGCCATAGTCGGCATGTAAGCAAAGGACTGTGGCGTTCTTAAAATGTTCTTGGTGTCTACTTGACTTCTATTCTCCTAAAAGGGGCTTTACAGAATTCAATTTATAGTTAACTTGCTCTTTCCGTGCAACCTTCTATCTATCTCTCAATTTATTTTGTATTGGCTCCGAACTATCCCTGTGCGGCAAGCTCACTTGTTTTCTTTGACTGAATCGATCTTGCGCAGCAAATGCATCAGGTATATCATTGCCGTCAATCCCAGCATGGCTGGGGACCCAGCAAAACCTAATTTCATGTTTTTGAGAGTTGATTTTTAACTGTCATAAATAATGTTTCCCTAGTAGCGGTGCTTGAGCATTTTTTGGTTTTAATGCTGTGAGCAGGCTCAAAGAATCAGTGTAGATGACGCTGTTTTTTATTTTCTCTTTGACTATTTGTTCTGCAGCAACACATACAGTGTAACACGCGGCCGTGAAAATCGAGGCACACTATGGCAGACGTGCCATTTTCTTACTTTTCTCTTGAACTACTGCAATTCCTACCTGTGTATCTGTTTTTGAGCCCTCAGTATACACTTAGTGTAGGCATCATATTTTTCTTGAAGGGCGAAACATTCTTGTAGTATGTGTTCCCGTGGCGCTTGTTTTTTGTGTAAATGTGTTTGTGAGAAATCGCATACAGCTGGGAGGTTGTATACCGTGGTCACAGAGGGTCATTTCTTGATGCAGTGTTGGTATACAGTCCAATATTGCCAGCTCTGCATTTATCTTCAAAACGCAATACCAAGGGCCTGATAAAATGTTGTTTGTTGTATAATAAAGATTTAGATGATATTTGCGACTATGGAGTAGCAGAGATGTTTCGGGAGGTAACGGATTTTTAAAACATACGTGCTCACCAGTGCAGTTCTGCGATGCTCTAGAGGTGGCTGATTTGATTCTACATAAAGACTGACTACAGAGGATACTCTCTGTACGCTCCAGATAATAAGAGGAGACCAAGATTATGAATAGAATCTAGTCGATTCATGTATGTGGACCTTGCTGAGCAATACACTATGCACCCACAGTCTAATCTCGAGAGCACTAGGGAGCGATAAATCTGTAAAAAGCATGCTCGATCAGAATTAACCATAGCGTTTTTTTTTTTGTCGTTTTTTTTAGACAATTTTTAAGACATTAAGAGCCGGGGCGTCTTTCTTCTTTAGGTTGTTTATATGTGGTAAATATGTAATTTTTTTATATAAAGTGATGCGTAAAAATTTGTGTTCTTGTTTAACAGGGAGTGAAATTTGGTTCAGGTGAAATTTAGGTTCTATTTGTACGCCCCGTTTTAGTGAGAAGTGAACGGCTACAGTTTTTTCGGAGAGAATTCGAATCTATTTTTGTCTGCCCAATTTGACAGCTTGTTTATAGTCCTCTGTATTTGTCGCTCGTAGATAGATGCGCAGGAGGGGTTGCACGCTATTTGGAGGTCATCTACATAAACAGAATACATTATGGATTTCGGGATTACTTTAGTTACAGAATTCATTATTACTATGAATAGGGTTGGGCTAAGACTGCATCCTTGTAGTGTAGACTGCAATTCTGTAGTGTGAATGTCGTGGTGGAGAATGTTGTGATATGGCTTCTGAACGTGCGATTTGTCAGTAAGTCGCTCAAGCAGTTTAGCATCCTCCCGGTCTGCTAGGTCACGGAGGATACTGAACTTTCACGTGGTATCGTAG
>JAJIZL010052465.1:0-22842 GCA_023969395.1 Amblyomma maculatum | reverse complement strand
TTTTTTTGGCCCATTTGATCCTTGCGCTTTCGCTAAGTGTTGACCTCCAGCGAAGCGAAATCACTCGCTCACGCATACAAACGGGCTGTACTGCGGTGACGCCATGTAAGCGGCATATAATGCGTGTAAAACATCAGTCAAGACGTCGATAGCTCTTCGAAAATATTCATGTGCAGTGTAGAAACAGGCGGAAAAGCTTTTATGCTGTGTAGTGTTCCTTACTACCACACAGATATGGAAATTTGCACATTCTTAGGGAATTTGTACAGCACGCACAAATTGGCGAAAACTGCAATTTTCCCTTTTTTATTTTGTTTTCCCTGGAGTCAGCTCGGGATGCTCTTTTGAGCCGCTCACTAAAGTATTTCGTACCAGAATGGCCGAAAGAAATACGTTTCATCTGGGTCCCCGGTACCTACGATAATTTCCAGAATGAAGCCACAGACTTCTTGGCTGAATCAGCTCTTGATGGACCTGTTCCATGTACGATCCTAATATCATCATTTTTCGAATGTGCCGTTTTAAGCGTTATCATTACATAGCCGCCTCATTCAATGATTCCTTGCCAACTACAGAAGAATACCAACATCTCATATACTCATGGAAATTTCGTTCATGTCAATCATGGCAGTGTGAGGTAACGCTGCCTCTCATCCAATGCAGTATCCCCCGCCTAAATTTTTACTTATGTAGATGCGGATTCAGCCCCTCAAGCCTTTGTGAGGCTTGCGGTGGGATTGAAAACATTGAACATTTCCTTCTCGCTTGTCGAAAATTTTCACATCAGAAAAAGATACTTTTAGAAACTCCAAATGCACAATGTGGATTTACGTTGTCGGTTCCGCTTCTACTCTTCTTCAGTGCGAGTGCAAAAGGATTTGCGTTTCCTCAGATTTGTAAGTATTTACATAACTACATCATAGCTACGGACATATTCTCTTTCTAATTGTATTTCAAAAATTCACAAACTTCAAAATTTTTGCTCCGTATATTTTTTCCTTTTATTCAATTCTGTGATCTTAAATCTTAGGTTTTGTGTTAAGTTGATAATTAATTTTATAGACCCATTCAGCATCTGTACGATATTTTTCAGTCCGCACTGAACCCTGACCAATCTCATTTCGTGGGGATTTGCCATTTATCACGGAGGAAGGAGAACAAAAAAAAAGAAGGAAGAGGAAATCGAAGTATGATCGCTACGCTGTACTTTGTCTTGTGGTGCCTGTGTCGCTGTCCGATGTCTGTGTGAACCTGCCATGTCAAACCTGCCAGAAGGTTTCCGTGGTCCCGTTAAGAGTGACAGATTGTAGTGAATGCCCTATTGCAAAAACCAGCGTCTCCAGTGCGAAACCAGTAAGATTTTCGCGCTGGCTTTGCACTGGATCTGCTGGGCACGCTGGAGGTCTGCGATATTCACTGGAGCAGTAACGGGAAGACACTGGCTGCACTGGTGCGATGGGAGAAAAACGCTGGGATTAGACTTTTGACGCTGGGTGTGTCGCTGGCATCCGCGATGCACTGGGAGAAGCGCTGTATGTGCGCTGGGGCCGCACTGGTCCCAGTGCCCCAGTATAGCCGGTGCGGCCTGCGGCATCAGCCGGAGTAGCATACCTCAGGGGCCAACATGGCAACAACGTACTCGCAATCGACCATCGGGGCGCATGTGAAAAATATAGTTCAAGCAAGCGCTTTTTGCTGCGAAGTCGTTGCGCGCCTGTAAGAAAACAAAGGCAGTATCTTTTTTCTAGTTTCCGTGTTTCGATAGGTCGTTTCGAGAGTTTCGAGAGAGACCACGACCGCCGCGCATCTGATATCCCATGACACACTGACGATTAACGTAAAACTAAAACTGGAATTGAATAATGTGGGCTACCATGCATAAGAAACTTCACAGCTGATCTTAAGGGCACTCTAACACAATGATTACTGCCAAAATGTTCAATGTGGCCTGTACCACGGCCCAGTATAAAGAGCAGAAAGAAAAAATAAACGACGAAGAGAGTAGTTTACCGAGCGATGGGCCCATGAGAGAAAAAACAACTACATACAGCGCTTGTAATGCATAATCTTTTGCGTGTTTCTCATGCTTTTGCGCTCTTTCTTACTCTGCGTATAAAGCAGCCGAGCCCTCGGTCATCGCGACGCTTCCCGAAATGTTTACATACAAATAAGGCTTAGTTACATGCAATATAGTGTCGTCGCTGCTGCGCTTGCCGGTATTGAAGCTTGGTCGCACTTTTTTTCTTGAAGGTTTGTACTAAAGCTCCGTGTTCAGCGAAAATTACGCCCACGGTAGCAGAGTACCACCGAAGACCCGGCGTTGGTAAATTTGTAAGCGATGTCATACTCCACATGTTAAAATGATTCCAGCGCACATAATAGCGCGCATAGGCACCCAGAACATTATTTTGCAAGTCGTGAGAGCAGGCAGCAAGCTCCAATGATCAAGAAGTTGTGATTGTTAGATCGGCAGCAATGGCCTGTAGACCGCAAAACATGAACTTTATGAAATGCGGATCATGACATAAAACACAGAAATGTTTCAGAGAATTCCAGTTCTAAGAAGAGAAGCGTGAGGAGGACAATTTAAGATCCTTGCTGGCTAGACTACTTGAAAAAGAAAGGGAAGAGCCTGGTAAATGGATGGACGATATTAGGAAAATAAAAAACAGGATTAAACTGTTCGAAGAAGAGCGCTATCGTGGTGCGCTTGTGCGGGCGAAGGCGCAAGATATAGCAGCTGGGGAGACACCGTCGAAACGAGCACAAGGAATCGAGAAGACGCGTGCTCAGAGAAACCACATTGAACTGATCGAATGGGGCGGGACGTTATCTCGAGAAAGCGGTCATATCCAGCAGGCGTTTCTTGAATATTATCGAACGCTGTTTACAAAGCAAGACGTGGAAGTAAACGCATTCAAAGGAAAGTTTCTGGGCGCTTTACCGCGATTAGATGATGAGCAGAAAGATAGGCTGGAGCTGTCAATAACCGCGTCGGAGGTCGAGCTTGCCATAGAAAAAATGAACCCGGAAAAATCTCCCGGCCCCGACGGGTTAAGCGAGGCATTCTACAAAGCATACAAACATGAAATAGTGCCGGTACTGACAGCCGTGTACAACGAGTCCTACAAAGTAAATGTATTGCCCCTGTTTTATGGCAAATCCCACACAGTGTTGATTCCTAAATACAATGAAGCAGATAAGTTGCAACAGGTTACAGCATATCGCCCTATCGCACTCACGAATGTACACTACAAAGTGTTTATGAAAATTCTAGCCCGTAGACTACAGTCAGTAATTCAACAGTTAGTTGGACCACACCAGTCGTGTGGGATCAAGGGTCGATCCATTGTTTCCAATGTGCATAAAGTGAGGAGTGTGCTTGAGTGCTGTGATCACAGAAACAGTTGTGTAACCATCCTTCAGCTGGATCTGGAGAAAGCATTTGATTGTGTCTCACATGAAATCCTGTTCTGCATACTCGACCATGTGAATGTAGGGTGCGTCATTCGCGAGGGAGTGGCCATGGCGTACCGAAGCTGCACAACAAGATTGATTGTATATAAGAGTTTGGGTGCCCCCATAGGCGTGCAGCGATCGGTGCGCCAGGGTTGTCCCCTCAGCCCTCTGCTATTCTGCATTTACATCGAGACACTGTGTTTAAATATCATAGAAAACGACAAAATTCGTGGATTCCAATTGCAAGCAGCAGAGGTTAAGCTGCTGGCATATGCGGACGATGTGGCTGTATTCGCAATGAATCGCGAAGGGGTAATCGAGGCCGTGTCGTCTGTAAAAGAATTCACAAAGGTTTCCGGCAGTAAAGTTAATCGGTCAAAGTCCCTGGGGCTTTGGCACGGAGAATGGCCAAAGACGCCCGAGAGTTCGCAAACATGTCCTGGATGACAACACCAGTAAAGTAATTGGCAGTCCCACTAGACAGTTATCGCGATAGCGAATCGTACTGGAGGGCACAGACTCAAACCATGCGGGAAAAGGTGGAGGGGCGGAAAGGGCAACAATTTTCAGTTTTCGCAAGGGCCACAGTGTGCAATATGTTTTTTATGTCGAAGCTGTTGTACGTGATGCAAGTGTTGCATTGTGCAAGGATGAACGTACAGAGACTGCACCGGATATTTGCCATTTTTGTGTGGGCAGCAGAATGGGAACGATGTAGCCGGACCAGTTTGTTTAGGCGGGTGAAGGACGGTGGCCTGGGTTTGGGGCATTTATTTCTACGACAGATTGTCAGGAGATTTCTTTTTGTTCGCGATGTAAAAGATCCATTTTTGCGTACTGTGTGCCAATTAGGGCTCGGAAATGCACTGCCGGACTTTGTTGTCTCGACCGAAAGTGTATCGGGACGCATTTTTAGTTATTTTAGAGAAGTTGTCGCTAGTGTGCGGTTCCTGTCTGTTCGATTTTCTTATGAATATTTATCTTGTGTAAGCAGGAAGAAGCTGTACAAGGATTTGTGCGATGTAGTTCTTCCCATACCAATGTACAGGGCCTTATACAGTGGAGGACCAGGACGCGACGTACTTAAGCGGGTGAAGGCGATGCAGGTCCCGTCAAATGCAAAAACTTTTTTCTTTAAGTTACACTCGGAAACACTGCCAGTAAAGAAGTTCTTGGAAAGGAAGAATTTATTTTTACCTTGGGGTTCGCATTGCTTAATTTGTAAACAGCCAGAAACTATAGACCACGCTTTCCTAAATTGTTGGGAAGGGGTATACTTTTGGGATATTTTACAAAGGACTTTAAAAAAGGAATTTCCATTAGACTCGCATGGTATTAGGTACTTGCCAGTAGAGAATGAGGATGGGGTGCCATTTGAACTTATTATGCTAATGGCCCTCCACTGTATTTGGCACTCGAGAATGGCAGGATACCATTGCGATCCTGACGCACGGCCAGCACGGATCTATTTTCGGGAAGGCATGAATAGATATACTGAAATTCAGAAACTTGCTCCTGAAGCTCCCGAGTGGCTCGGAAGATTGGAGCCATTAGTGACCCTAAGAGAATTTTAGCATGACGACGCCACAACCCACCTGGCTGATTGTTGTATTAATGAATGCTCATTGTGCCCTTTAAGTGGTTTTGTGTATTGTGCCGAAGTCAGGCAATAAAGGAAAAAAAGAAGTTCTCGGCGGGGCTGAGTGGTTCGCGTGATGAGCTAGGGATTGACTGGGTGCCTAGGGACCGAGTTCAAAGCACGCTTCGTGCACTTTTTGTTTTTCTTTTTTTTTCACTTTATTTAGGATTTTTTTATCTAGTTAACTTGTTTCGTAAATTTTTCCTTTTTAATTTTTATCCCACGCTTTCTTTTTTGTCCGGGCGAACAGTGCCGCCAGTGCGGAGCGTGCCAGTATGCCGCGTCCTAGTGCGCCCATTTTCCAGCGTCATACTGGGACTATAATCAGGTATAGCGCTGGGGCGCTGGGACCCAGCAGCACTGGTTTTTGAAATAGGGTGTGCCGAACTAAAGATCTTAGAACTACACTCGGTGCAGCGAGAACTGTAGCATCGTACGAGCCGTCACCTCACGGGCCTTGAACCACTGACTAGCGCCTTGCAAACTGCCGATGACCCTCCAGCAGCCCACGGGGAAGATGCAATCCAGGTTGGAGACCAACCTGCGGGGTTCATCGTCACACAATCTGGAGCCCCGGACGTTCGTACGAGCGGTTGGCAAGGACGTTGACGATTGGCTGACCGACTACAAACGGGTGAGTCGCTGCAACCCATCCATGGGATGCGCCGCTCAGCTTGCCATCGTGGTTTTCTTCCTGACATATACCGCGTTAGTCTGGTTCAAAATTCACGATGACTCTCGGGCAATCTGGGAGCATTTTGTCACTCAATCGCACCTGTGCTCTGTCGACTGCCTTACGCGAAAAAAATGCGCTGAAAATCTGCTCACACAAAGGCCTCAGATACCGGGAAAAACTGTCAAAACTGTATAAGGGAGGTCTTGAAGCTCTGTATAGCAACCAATGCTCAGGTGACTGAGGACGATAATGTAGCACATTTGCTGAAAGGCATCGCTGATTATGTTTACAATTTCTTGACAGCAAAATATGACCTGACGCCGTCTCCGATGTCATTATCCACGTCCGCACTTTCACAGAGAGTCGGAGGCTATGACCTCCGTTGAATTCATCCCTCAGCCTCCGGACGCTACTATAACCCTGACTCAAGCTGTCGTTCACCAGGAATTTGCACACGTGGGTCTCAATGCGAACGTCAGCCTTAACTCTGGTCAGCAGTCCACATAGCCTTCTTTCCAATGGCACCTGCTGCGGCTTCTACTGTGCCCTTCCCGACGCGATATCGCTACCGCTACCGCAACCCTGAAGACTGGCGAACCTTGGACGACCGACCCATCTGCTTCAACTGCTCACGTGTCAGCCACATTTCTCGTCGATGCTGCCGCCGTTGCGTTGCGTCACCTCCATCATCATCATCATCATCATCATCATCATCATCATCATCATCATCATCATCAGCGTGACTATATCCACTGTAGGGCGAAGGCCTCTCCCATATTTCTCCACTTAGCACGGTTCTGTGCTAGCTGCATCCACTTGACCCCTGCGAACTTTTTAACCTCATCCGCCCAACTAACTTTCTGCCGCCCCCTGCTACGCTTTCCTTCCCTTGGAATCCAGTTTGTTACGCTAAGCGACCATCGGTTATCCTCTCTTCGCACTACATGTCCTGCCCATGCCCATTTCTTCTTCTTAATTTCCACTAGAATGTCGGTAACCTGAGTTATTTCTCTGACACACTCTGCACGCTTCCTACCTCTTAATGTTACCCCTACCATTTTTCGTTCCGTAGCCCTCTGGGTTGTCCTCAACTTAAGTAGAACTCTCTTGGTTAGCCTTCACGTTTCAGCCCCATAGGTGATTATAGGAAAGATGCAATTGTTATATACTTTCCTCTTTAGCGATACCGGTAAGCTGCTAGTCATAATCTGTGAGTGCTTGCCAAATGCGTTCCATCCCAATCTCATTCTTCTTGTTATTTCCTTTTCATGGTCCGGATCTGCGGTTACTACCTGTCCTAAGTAGACATATTCGCCTACTACTTCCAGTACTTCGCTACCTAATGTAAACTGCTGTTCCTTTCCGAGGCTGTTGAACATTACCTTAGTCTTCTGCATATTGATTTTCAAGCCTACCTTTCTACTTTTCCTGTCTAGGTCACCAATCATTATTTGCAGTTCATCCCCCGAGTTGCTTAGCAAGGCAATGTCATCAGCAAATCGCAGATTACTGAGGTATTCTCCATCTACCCTTATCCCTAACTGCTCCCATTCCAAGTCTCTGAATACTTCCTCTAAGCAAGCTGTGAATAGTACTGGAGAGATTGTGTCTCCTTGCCTAACTACTTTTTTTATGGGAATTTTGTTACATTCTTTATGCAGAACTATGGTTGCTGTGCAGCCACTATATATATCTTCCAGCACTGTCACGTACGGCTCGTCTACCCCCTGATTTCGCAATGCCTGCATCACCGCCGAGGTTTCAACTGAGTCAAATGCTTTTTCGTAATCAATGAATGCTATGTATAAGGGCTGGTTATATTCCGAGCATTTTTCTATCACCTGATTGATGGTATGGATATGATCGATAGTAGAGTACCGTTTCCGAAAACCTGCTTGATCCTTTGCTTGATTGCAGTCTAAGGTTGTCCTGATTCTATTAGCGATTACCTTAGTAAATACCTTATACGTATACCTCCATCTCGCTACTAATCTGATCGCAGCACCGACTACGGACCAAACCCAAACTCTCTCCGTGATAACGCTCTCGTGACTTTAACTCGCCAGCCCCACGCATATACACCCGCTCACCGTCTCCCCATACCCGCCTCTCCTGCTCGCTCCAACATCGCCGTTCATCATCCCCCACTTCTCTTGCTTTCTTCCGCAAAAAAGGATCAATGCAGCTCCTGGAGGTGATGCGGCATTGACGATCTGGCCCAAAAATCCTCTGTTGACCCTCGCTCATCGTCGCAATCTCATAGATATCTGTGTGGACGGTGCCTCTGTTACTGCCTTCATTGACACTGGTGCCGATATTTATGTCCTCAGCTCTTCGCTTCGCCGCCGTCTCAAAACCTTTGTCGCACCTGCCGCTTCATCAGCCGTTCGTGTCGGTGATGGAAGCTTCACGGCCATCACGGGAGTCTGTACTGCGCGCGTGTGCATTTGCGGTTGGACTCCCCTTGTGCTCTTCACTGTCATCGACCACTGGCCTCACGACGTGACCCTCGGCAGCTACATTTTTAACGGCGCATTATGCCCTGATTGATTGCTCCAATGACCTTCTTCGCTTAGACCTGCGTATCTGCCCGGAACACACAAGTATCAAGCCCCGCCACCGATCCATCCGGCCATTCCTGACAGTGCCTATCTCAGTTGTAGAATCACTGACATTCTTCACTGTAACGTCATCATCCCGCACACCGTTATGGATAATCACGTCCATCAAGGGTAACAGAACCTGTCTTCCGGTCCTAAACATCAACCACTCCGCACAAGTTTTACCCCATGGCATTAAACTTGCTCACCTGTCTCCCTTGGCAGACTGCAAGGTTGCTGCGCTCACGCCTGTGCTTCCGTCTGCGTCCGCCGTATCCTCGTCTCTTCATGCGACCTTTTTTTCTTCCATGATAGCGAAGGATTTCACACCTGACCAAGCCAGTTATTTCTCCACCCTTTTGTTTTTTAACGGTGACATATTTTATTTTGGGGTCCGACCATTGGGTCATACATCCGTCTCAATATACATCGCATCAATACGGGTGATGCGAGTCCCATTAAACAGAGGCCTTATTCCATTGCTCTTGCTGAGTGCCGCATGATCCAGAAGAAGGTCGAAAAGTTGCTGGCGAGAAATATTATTGAGTCTTCCTGCAGTCGATGGGCGTTCCCTGTCGATTTAGTCAAAAAGAAAGATCAAACATGGAGATTATTTATTGACTACCGCCACCTTCGTCCGGTGACTAAAAAAGACGTTTACTCTCTCACGAGATTTGACGACACTCTTGACTGCTACAAGGTGTCAGCTATTGTTCTTCTATCGACATACGCTCCGGCTACTAGCAAATTGCTGTCGACGAACGGGATCGTGAGAAAACCGCATGTTGTCATCCTGACTGACTATACCAATTCAAAATCATGTCATTTGGCCTCTGTAATGCTCCTGCGTCCTTAGAGCTTATGATGGACTCGCTCATACGCGGCTTCAAATAAACGACATATTTATGCTACTTAAATGACGTTGCAGTTTTCTCTCCCACATTCACAAGCCATCTTCACCAACTTTCTACAATCCTGGCCGTCCTCTGAAACGCTGGCCTTCAACTGCATGCCAAGAAATGCCTCTTCGGCTTCCGCCAGATCAGTATCCTTGGCCACTTGGTTGATCCGGCTGGTACTCAGCCCAACCCTGATAAAGTTCGTGGAGTCCGTGAATTCCCCTACTCTACGTAGCGCAACTAATGCGCAAGGTTTTCTCTGGCTCTGCTCCTACTTCCGTCGCTTCATTCGGAACTTCGCAGACATAGCAAGTCCCCTTATCTCTCTTGTACAGAAAAATGTGAATTTCTCTTGGAGCAGTGCATTTCATGCACTGCTCAACGAAGTCTCACGCATTTACAAGCCTTATTTCCACCCTCACCGCTACCTCTATTCCGGCCCACGTCGACCCGTCCGCACCTACAGAACGCCGCACCGACGCTAGTGGCCTTGGTATTGGCGCCATGCTTGCCCAGTACCAGCACAGCCACTCTCCTTTGATTGCCTATGCGAGCCGCCTGCAACCTCCGTCCGAGCGCAACTACTTCATTACTAAGCGCGCATGCCTCGCACCTATTTGGGCGTTGAACAAATTCCACCCTTATTTCTTTGGGATGCCATTTATCTTAGTGACGGACCATCATGTCTTGTGTTCGCTGTCCTCACTTAAGGACCCTACTGACCACTTAGGTCGATGGTCCTTACGATTAAAAGTACATGTTTATTTTTGTGTACAAGTCCTGCCGCTTACATCAAGACGCCGACTGCTTATTCCGCCAACCATTCGATCCTCCCGAACTGCCTGACGAATATTCTGACCACCTCGTTATGTCCATCTAGGACCTCTACACATCGGCGTCGAACAGAGCCGTGACCCTTCCTTGCGCCCCATTATTGATCAACTGTGCAAATAGAGCTCCGATACATCCATTAGTATGTCTGGGCTGCATAATCAGGCATTACACAGACGCAACATGAGCCCAGATGGTGTAGATCTTTTGCTTGCCATTCCGACTCACCTGCGCTCTAATGTTCTTGGGCCCCTTCATGACGCCCCTAGAGCCGGGCACTTGGGAGTGTTACGCACGTACGACAACGATCGACGATGATTCTACTAGCCAGGACCTCACTGCTTTGTTCGTTGTTATGTCGCCGCTTGTGAGTTCCTCCAGAGCCGGAAGACACCGTCTATTTAGCCTAGTAAGCATCTGCAAGCACTCGCAGTTTCGACTGAGCCGTTCGTTCGTGTTGGTCTCGACCTGCTTAGGCCATTTCCCACGTCGACGTCCGGGAAAAAATGGATTGCCGTGGCGGCCGTCTACGCTACCCGATATGCTATAACCATGCAGAGCTATTCCCATATTCCCACTAGTTGTACCTCTGGTGGTGCAGACTTTCCTCTTCATGATGTCATCTTGCTTCATGGCGCTGCTCATCAACTGCTTACTGATCACGGTCGCTGCTTCCCTTCCATGTTAATGCCTTTCTCCGCTCATGCGCTACGTGTTGCAAGTTCACAACAGCGTATCATTCACAAACGAACGGTCTTACTGAGCGCCTTTATTGCACACTGACCAGCATGCTGTCGATGTATGTTTCCAACCATCATCGTGACTGGGATGTCTCCTTACCTTTCATACATTTGCCTGTAATTTCTAACGCCAAGATACCGCCGAATACCCTCTCTTCTATCTCCTTTTCGGTCGCTACCCTCTACTTCCCTTCAACACCCTTACTGCCTCCACCTCTGATGCCATCGCCCGCACTGATGCAGCCCGCCATATTGCGCGTGACCCGTTTGAAGCATCTCAGCGCTCTCGAAAGCACCGTTACAAGGCAATGGTGCACCGATAATGTATACTCGTTACGAAATTCAGTACCGTGACACCTACGACACTCTTGGCGCCCTCGTCCTCCTCTGGCTCTCGGCCCGACACGTGAGATGTCTGAGAAACTTCTGCCTCGCCACATGGGCCCCTGTTGCCTTTGCGACAACTCACCGACGTCACCTACGAGATAATGCCTCTGAACCTCAAGTCTGTCTTCAACACCTCACCCATAAGTCGTCCATGTCTCCCATCTAAAACCATATAATTTGCGCTCAACTCTGTAGTATACGCACCCGGACTCTGCTTCTCCCGTGGGAGGGGGGTACTGTTGCAGTACGCATCCTCAGAGACGACTAAGATGTGCTGGTGTTGTGGAGAAGGACGACGCTGAAGTTACATTCTGGTGATCCTACTAGTGTGTCGCTGACACGGCACTATTGCGACAGTGTCAGAGTGTGCCTCGTAACAATATGGTTTCCCGCAGACCGATGGACCACGCTGTCCTTTTCTGTCTCCGACGCAGCTTCTCGCCCCCACATGCCTCTTCACTGCGCTGCTTTTGGTCGCCACGACCACCGCCGCGGCCTGTATCATCCTCAAGATCACCAGAAGGGGTATACCCACTGCAGGGCGGGGACCTCTCCCATGTTCTTCCAATTAACCCTGCCCTGTGCTAGCTGGATCCATTAGAGGGTTTACAAAAGTAAGTCTGGCAACCGTGAGCGGCACGCTGATTCCGCGCTGGCGGCCATATTTTGCTCTCTCCGTCCGCGCGCTGCTTTTCCGTCCGTAAGTGCCCGCCGTTCTCTCCGAGCTTGTCACGTCGTAACTATATTGTAACCTAGTGTGTTGCGTTGGGACCGGACTTTCGATGTCAAGAGAAGACACAGCCTGGTCGAGGGACCTTTCTTCTATCCCTGGTGGTTTCTGTCAGCGACGCCTGGATGCGTATTTTGATAGCCGAGGCTTTGCGGGGCTCACCGGGCGCGCTGCCGAGCGCAGTTACAAACTACTCTGCGAGTCGTACGGGGACCCCTCATCGATCCGCGTAGCGTCATGCCTATTCAGGTACAGTATCCAAAGTTTTGTAATGTGGATTTTTTTTTCTGTGTGTCTGTGCTGTTTAAGAGACGATCACGAGTTTGCTCGGTTTGCGTATCACCGTCGCTCATCTCACTTAGTTGGCGAAATGAGCGAGGATGCATTCTATTTGGTGATAAAAAAAATGGTGCATTTGACGCAAGTTTGAATGGCGCTTAGCACTTTCCTTATGGGAAAAGTATTTTTTTGGTGGTACATCTTTCTTTTTTTTTTGCAGTTACCAGAACATGCTTTATACTGAATGAAGTGTTTAGTATTAAATTTTAGAGAAGGAAATTCTGTTTCTAATGGTATTGGTCTCAACCAACATATTTACCCACGAAGCTGTAAGAAATTTCTATTCATAAAAATTTTCAAATGTAAAAACATGTTACAAAAATAATTTTTTACGCACGTCACACACACAATTTGTTTTTTCATTTTTCATCAAGGACCTCTGCTTGGTATCAGTAAATATTAACATGTTACGTATAGAATATTTCAAGTTGCTCGAAAAAATTCGATCGCTAGTGAAAATCGCGCCAGCTGGCAAAGCAATGTTGATCGTTGACACCCAGTGGTCGCGTAGCACTATATAGGCACGACTCTGCGCGGCTATCGGCAAGTGATGGCTTCTTAAAGACGTTGACACTTTGGAAATAAGAACTGCTAGCTTTAGAACACGCGGGATATCTTTAGATCAGCGCGCCGCAGCCGCGAAATCATTCGGAGAAGAAAGCGAAACTATCAGCGAATGCCTGTTGCCTTTCCGGGTCAGTCTGACGCTATTTGACTGTCCGTGCTAAACTGTGACGAACCGAAGTTCTCTTCTGTGTCGCTGCTCCTATCCTCGCCCAACAATTTATCCATAGATGCATGAGACTCTGGAGAAACACGCCGTTTCCGCGGGGCAGCGGCGCGCGGAGCCGCGACGAAAAAAAAAAACGATACCGACAGATTTGTTCCTTTGCCACACACTGAACGACTCTAGCTATCCAGGAGCGCTTTGAAAGCGAGTATTTTTTTTTTTGTTTACCGTCGTCAGCGGGCTTTCGAAGGGAATAGGCTTGGGCAGTAAAGTGTTAGGCTCGAAAACCATGTGTAAAATCATGCATTTTCGTACGCAGGAGTGCACGCAGACGATACTTAGCCGAACTACTAGTGGCGGTGGAATGGAGCGGCAGTCTCTGGAGGCATTAAATCGTGCGTAGACCTCTGCTTGCCCAACCATGCGCTTCACGATGTGGTACTCTAGTGGGAATCGGCGAATAAAGGTGAAAAAAAAAACGCCTACTGCATACTCGTGCTCTACTAAAACTGTGTAGTTTCCACAGCTCCTTCTTAGTGCTGTGACTGGTAGACAGGCAGAATAGCTATCCTTAACTGCCTAACTTGAACATTATGACTATATTCCACCCAGAAAACACTGGAGAGTACAAAAAACATTAGCCACCAACAGTGGCACAACCGTAGTGCCAGTACCTCTTAGCTGTTTTTATGCGATTCGATTTTTAGCACTCGAAAGTTTGCAGATGGTAATAAGACTCTGACAAGCAATGAACTTGCGACATGTGTTGAACAAGTTGCTCGTCTAAAAGAAAAAAAAAGAAATTGCTCGTCTCCTGCCAGAGTTCACCTGTGAAGGGTGCATAACAGCCACACAGTATAATGGAGGCTAACATTAATTTGTTTTTAGTCATTATTAGTTTTCTGAATGCCAGCTATGGCTTTATTATAACCTTGCAATTCATGCAGCTGTTGACATTATCCTAGGCAACTTTGTTATTTTTGGATTCCTGAATTGTTTATTTTGCTTATACATATATGACCACTCTTTACTATATGTAGTGGTTTACATGTGACACTGAGATCTGTATTTACTGTTCACAAGTCATGCACACAAAATGATGTGAAAGGAAGTGTCATAGATTCTTCCAAGTGTCTTATGGTGAGATGCTACCTGAAATGTTTTAATACTTGTGAAGCTTCAGAGCAGCGTGTGTGACATAACAGAATTTGATTCATTGCAGACCTGGGAATGTTCGTGTTAAATGCCTGTGCTACCGGAGCCAAAAGAAGTCTTCTCGGCCATATGAGGTTGAACTGACTTTAGAAGCCTGCGGATCCATTACACCATCGAAGTGCCAGTGTGCTGCTGGCATAAGTGGTGTCTGCAGTCACAGCATGGCAGCTCTCAAACTCTTGGTCCTTCTGAAGAGTAATGGGTACCAGGAGCCACCCCCTGAACTTTCTTGTACGGAGCTCCCTCAGCAGTGGCGGCGTCCGCGTAGTACCCCACTCGCACCACTGCCAATTGAATTCATTGACTGGAGGCGTGTTCGGGAAGGAGGACTTTGCGAGCCCCTCAGGACTCGATTTTATGACGCAGCCAGAGAAGATTCCTCTTTCACAGATGTGGCTTCAAGAATGCGCATTCTAGGTGCCCAGCTGTCTGCGATAGCACCATCTACATTAAGTAGGCACCTCCAGAATGGTGAAATCATTGCAGAAAATTCAATGCTTGGTCCTACCCCTTTGGGGAGCCCCCTGCACTACTTAAAGCCCCTTGTTCCCCGTGGCTTTCAAGTCGTGTTGTCCCCTGATATACCATGTGGGCACGGTAGAAGTGAAGAGCCAACTCGACCGGACTTGTTCAAGGACCCCATTGCATGGGTGCACAGCTCTGTTAACTGCCCTCCTGAACAGTTGTCTATACTCAAGGTGGGTACATTTTTGCAGTACAGGTTCAATCCATGCAGCAACTCACAGTAAACCATAGTAAGCTTCATCTGTTGCAAATTTTATTTTGCTTGAGCCTAGTGATATTGTCGACATTGTCGACCATAAATCCTGACTGCTCATTGGAGGATCAAATTCTAAAGTTAAAGCTCAGCTACCTTGGTAATCTGATGAGAAGAGAGGAGTCGCTGGAGAAAGATTTGATGCTGGGAAAGGTTGAGGGTCACCGAATAAGGGGTAGGCAGCGAACGCAATGGTTAGATGACATCCAGGAGGCACTGCAGATGACGTTATGTGATGTTAGGAAGATAGTGAGAGACTGGAAAGCGTGGAGGGTCACGAAGAGTCGGACACGACTGAACTGAACTGAACTGAAGTGACTTTGTTTAGTGCTGAAGAAAACGTGTAACCAGAGCTTGTTTGAAAGTGAGTACCTAGTCATTTGTGCATAATTCATTCTTAACACTTGATAGTTTGCAATTAAAGACAAGCTTACTTACTGTGAGAACTAACTTGCAATATGCACATTACTTGCTGGGCAGTTGTGATGATAGTCACAAACATTGTAAATATAATATCCATGTAGTTATGCTAAGGTAACTTGCTTTTATAGCTTTCATTTGAAGAATCCTCATTGTTTTTCTTTTTCCTTGAAGTATATTCAGCTCGTTACACTGTATTATTCTGGTCTATACATTATTTCTGAAGAACCATCACTTTTTTCGTTTTCCTTAGGCTTTGGAGATTTCCTACGAAGGAGCTTTGGAGCAAAACACAAGACAACAGGCTGGTAGCAATGTGTGGAAGGCAGCACGTGGTCACAATGTGACAGCTTCATTTGGAGTTGTACAACGTACAAACTGGACAGAAAAAGGCTTGCACAACTTCACGTCTCAAAAAGACTTATCACGAGTGCGAGCAGTCCAGTAAGCATGCTTGAATTTTTTTTTGTCTTAACAATAACCTTAATGGCAGTAACAAGTGTCATGGATTCATTTTATTGTTATGCGTATGTGTACTTGGGCTGCAGTGGTCACTGTCTAGCAAATGTTGAAATGTATGTCGTCACAGTCCATGCCCCGTAGATGTAGAAATGACAAAAGAGTGTTAGTAGCTGCCATTATTTGTAAATATAATCTACCGTCTCACCTCCCATGCCCTTTCCTAGCATTATCTTTATGACAGTACCTGCTTACACTCACGTTCAGCCTAATCACGAGGGGAAATTTCATAGACGCAGCAGGAGCTTGGGTGCAGGACAACATATTTGGATGCAGCAGCACTAACCAAATCTCCTAACCGGAAATAAAATGAATAAGATTCCACATGAGGTCAAGACTCATATTTCTTAGCAGCTGTTCTGCATTACACTTTTAGAGAACATTGTGTAAGTACCCGAGCACTGTTAGTTTCAGAGGATTCCTGTGCACCGAGCTTCTTTTGACTCAATTTTTTCCAGTACACTATGAGTACCCCCCCCCCCCTTTATGTTACTTCAAGTTGTCCCTTTTTTTTCACAGGTATGGTATTGCCAATGAGCAGCCAGCAGTGCACAGATACACCTGCACCATGAGAACAAGAAGCCGTGACGTGGAGGCTGTTAGGTGTGGACTGCTGGTGGACCCATCTTGTCCATGGTTGGGAGCGTCACCTGACCGGGTCATCTTTGACCCCTGTGAAGAACCAAAGCATGGCCTTTTAGAAGTGAAGTGCCCATACAGCTTAAAGGGCAAGGCCCTAGAAGAAATAGGAGACTCACACTATATGAAACAGGATGAGGAGGGTGTCTTCAGGCTAGACCGCAGCCACCAGTACTACTACCAAGTACTTGGGCAAATGGCTGTTTCAGGACTCCGCTGGACTGATTTTGTTGTGATTTCAGAGAAGTTTATGATTGTGGAGCGTATCAGATTTTCTGAAGAAGACTAGGCGGATGCTATGCCTAAGCTTAATACTTTCTTTTTTTCTGTACTGTTACCATATCTGGCTTCAAAACAGCCAGCTTTCTGAGTATTTATTTTCTTCTTTACACCCTGTAAGCTATGATACTAAACCTAGCAGCTAGATCTATGCATTTTTTGTTCTGGAGAAAGTGGTACTATCAGTGAAAAGTAGTGTTTAATGAAACATGCAAGGCTAACCACTGTTAATTTTGTGTTCCTTACAGTGAATGGCATACAAGGTTAGGGAAAACATTGCTAAGGTTCAGGGCTTTCTTACATTTTTTGTTCCTCACAATGCGTGCAATAATAAATGAAACAGTATTAAGGCTGGCAATTTACAATTTTTGTTGTTGAAAAGTTGCATAATAAGTAATCATGTGCAGTATAAATGTAATACTGTTTATACATGCTTGCTAATAAAACTAAACTGATTTTCATGTTCACCATAAACCAAATGGAAAACGTTTTGTTTTGTGTGTTGATAAATAATACATTAAATACCAATGATTCCACAAAATACAATTTTCCTTTAATAAATCCTATGAATGCTGTCGGCCATGTTCATTAATTAAGCATCTGCCTCAGAACACATGACTGGGTGGCCATTTTCAGGTTCATCAGCATCACGCACAAGGGCAGCCTGAAAATTGGTCAGAAGTGTACACACTACCCACATTTCCTTTATGACTGGTCCCAAAGAGAGTGGGATTGGCCTGTCAAATATATGAAAGTTTTTTATGCGCTGAATGCGCCTTTCTACGTGTATGCGCAGAGATGCAATTTCCTGGGTTTCTTGTACCTCCTCTTCGTTGAATTGGTTCCTTGTAAGAGAAGGCGGAGTGTTCAGTCCTACTCCAAAGTCTGCAAGCAAATCGTTGATCCTAAATCCTTTGTCCGCCATGACAACGTCACCTTGGTCAAAGGAAGGGTTAAGAATCCACTCTGTCGAACGCATTCCTTGTCAGAAATCGATCCTGGAAAAAGGTTGGACACAAAGGTGACTGTGCCATCAGGTGAAATTCCTATAAGGCCTTTGAATGTATTCGTCGATTTGTATGTGGAAAATGTTGCCGATTGTAGGGCTAGTGATCTAGCTGACTGACACCTGATTTCTGTAGCATCCAGAATGATTCTTGTGGAACCATGCTTTGCTTTGAAAACTGAAGGCATCTCCTCTTGGACTTCTCTTTTCGACAGCCACAGAGGCATGCGAGTTAGGTGTAAAAAACTGTAACTTGTCCACGTGATGCAAATTCTTGACACTGTGGTGATGAAATGCAGAACCTGTCAGCTAAGTCCTTCTCAAAAAGTCCTAGGCGCAGCCTCACGAGGAATAAAAAAAATTCATTTTCCACTGTGAGGCTCTTAGGCCTGCCCATTCTGGATGGTGTTGATTGCTGTGCAGGCTGTGACTGTTGTGCAGACCACATCCTTATGTTCTCTCCGTTATCACCAGGGTTCAAGAATTCCAAAATTGTTTTAAACAGTGTATGATGGCAAGCCTGTATAGAAGCGCATGTCGTCGTCGTTGTGCATGAACCGCTGGATGGAAAATTGCTTCCCAATTTTTTTCTCTAACTCCTGCGATCTTTCTTTAGCCAGCTCAAGCTCCCTACTGACTCGAAACAATGTTTCTTTGACGAGCTTCAGTTCTTTTTCTTGTTCCTTAGCCTGCTGCAGCTGCACTTCAACAGTAGAATTTTTTTCTTTTGATGACCTCAGCTCTCCCTGCACTGAAGAGAGCTGTAGTTCAAGCTCCTTTATTGTCTTTTCATACACCTCAGCTTTTCTTTGGCCAAGGCAGTCGAAGTTGCAGACAGTCGACCTGTGCTGCAGCATGCAGTTTTCTGTATTAGAAGCACTAAGTGTGTCGGTGCTATGAGCCCCACTAGATTCAAGTGCTTCATCAGGGTCATCCTGCGATGCTGTATCACACTGAAATATATGGTCTGGCACATCCTGCTCCTCTTGCTCATCTAAGTGGGTTGCTGAGGTCACGGTATGGCGCTCTTTTGGTGGCTTTCTTTGTTTCTTGGCGGCATTGGTTGGAAAGCTAAATAAACTTGGCACAGCATTCTCCTTTAGTCGTTTCATCCCTGACGCATACCTCGGGTAGAAATCATCATCTGTGAAGTGTTTAGAACACACTTTGGTGTGATGTAATATTGTGAAGTCTTTCCCCACATCTCTGCGTATTGCAACGATCCACTTCTTTCTCAAAGCAGGGTTGCTTGGGAAGCTTAGGAAGGACACCTGCATGAATAAGAAACGGGTGTGTCAATAAGCACATTATAGCTGTGGATGCCAATGTTTGCTGATGATGAGTATTGGTGTATAAAATATAAAATAAAAAAGAACAAAAACAGAAATGCTAGAAGAAACAAAGAAATAAATGAATAAAAATTAAAACAAGAAAGAAAACATCGTCCGTGTGTGTGTGAAAGAGAAACGCTATCTTGTCATACCCTTAACGGCGGAGCTTAAGTGCCCACCTATTTTTTTTTTATAACCATATGATACATGTGATTTATGAACACTGCCAGTTGCACCAAGCAAGAGCACTGCGCAGTAATGGGAGTTGACTTTTCAAATTACTTCTTGTTGTAGTCGAGTTCCTCTTTACCGAAGCTTCCCATATGTCAGCGCTCGCATATGAGGTTAAGGCTTCAAATATGTCTACTATCTGGCAGAGGGAATAAACAAGAAATCGGTATACTTACACTACTGAATTTCAGGTGGCTGTAAATTAGCAAAGTATCGGGCGACTCGACAAAGCACACAAAAGTGAAACGCAAGCTTCGTTAGTTTATCGGCCGCGCTAACAGGTATTTTTGGCACAGAATGCAAACCTGAGCTGCGCGCTCTGGACGCGGACCGGACGCATCGTCACTCGATAACATCTTTCAAAACGGGCTAGACGTGAGCATATTACGGCACACTAGTAGGATGTCATCTTTTCCTGCTTTACAAGACGCCGCGGGTTTGGCGGCCGCTTTTGCAGCATGAAACATGCAGCTCGGGAGCACTAGACAACCGCTTTGCTCTCTGCACCAAGCACTACCATTTCGTACGACGGTGAAAAGTAGTTTCGGTAATCGTGCCCTTGTCGTAAGTGAAATACAGATTGGTGAATGCAGTCTACGTACAAAACGTTTCAACGAACCTATTTGAACTAGAGCGTTCCTTACACATGCATTGCTCGTTCTCCCCTAGCATAAGCTTATATATATATATATCCTTCAAGTTCACAAGGCTCCATAGCATGCAAAGCAACCTTCTTAGGTGATATCACGTTCTGTGATCTAGCTTCCAGTCAGAGGGGTGTGCAGTAATGCTTAATAGGATGGAAGTGACACTCGTAAAGGCGATTAGGATTTCTAACGAGCGGTCGCATACACACGTATACATACCTTGTTTCCGTGCGCGTCTACGACGGTGCGCTGGCTGCAGAAGGGCACGCCGCAACATGTTGGCATTTCGAACAAAGCTTGGTGCTAGCAGCGACTGCTGTGATGTTAAAAAAATGAAGCGATCGCCTGTGAGCCTTACAACGCAGCTTGCGGTGCATGCACGGGTTCCACGAAGGCGCACGCTGACAGCGTAGCAGCGACTGCTGTGATGTTAAAAAAATGAAGCGATCGCCTGTGAGCCTTACAACACAGCTTGCGGTGCATGCACGGGTTCCACGAAGGCGCACGCTGACAGCGTACTCAATGAGAGGCGCAGACGGACTGAGCAAACCATGGCCGCCGCGCACAGTTTGTATTTCTTTCACTAGATGGCGCTAACTTTTGTAAAGGGTCTATTGACACCTGCCAAGTAAAACCACATCTGCCCACTAACGTTCACCGCCCCTTCTACGCTTTCCCTTCCTTGGAATACAAATTGTTACTTTAAGCGACTATCGATAATTCTCTTTGACCATGCCCATTTCTTTAGTTCTGCTAGAATGTCATTAACTCGAAATATTTTTCTAATCGACTCTGCGCGCTTTCTATCTCTTAACGTTACACCTACCATTTATCGTTCTATAGCCCTCTCCGTGTCCTCAACTTAAGCAGAACATTTTTCGTCAGCCTCCACGTTTCAGCCTCAAGGTCCTTACAGGAAACATGCAACTGTTGTATATGTTCCTCTTGAGCGATACCGGTAAGCTTCTAGTCATAATCGGTGAATATTTGCCAAATGCGTTCCATACCAATCTTATTCCTCTAGTTATTTTTCTTTCATTGTCTGGATCAGCAGTTACCACCAGTCTTAAGTCAACATATTCGCCAATCACTTGCAGTGTTTCGCTTCCTATTGTGAACTGCTC
The DNA here is from genome assembly GCA_023969395.1 of Amblyomma maculatum. NCBI lineage: Eukaryota > Metazoa > Arthropoda > Arachnida > Ixodida > Ixodidae > Amblyomma > Amblyomma maculatum. The sequence goes on along the minus strand of JAJIZL010052465.1, from coordinate 1,623 downwards.
TTCCTTCCTGAGCCTGTTGACATTAACTTAGTCTTCAGCAGATTGAGTTTCAAGCCTACCTTTGTGCTATGCCTATCTAGGTCATCAAAGTTTCTTTGCGGTTCATCTTCTGAATTACTTAGCAAGACAATGTCATCAGCGAATCGCAGAGTGCTCTCCATCAACCACAATCTCTAACTGCTCCCATTCCAAGTCTCTCAATATTTCCTCTAAGCTGTCTGTGTGTCTCCTTAGCTAACATTTATTTTCTTTATGGTCTGTGTCACCTATCCCGGAAAGGTAGTCAATGTGCCCGCCGGAGATTTGGCCGCTGAAGACTGTGCGCTACTTGTATAAATTCCTTCATATGTAATAATGTTAAAGAATTCTGTTTCTGTGCCTGTCAACAGTGTGGAAACAATCCCTTTAGTGGTTACGTGAGCATCGATTTGTATTATGTGTTTATTGTTTAAGAAGCGCTTAGGCCACGAAAGTATGTCCATATGGGAGAGAAATATGACTTTTCTTGGTGGACGTGGTGAGTTGTGCCCTTTGGAAATGTGCAGTTTTACGGTGCGGCTTGGCGGAACGATATTCACAGCGGAGTTTGCAGTGATTTCGCGAAGCACGTGGTACGGGATTCTCGGTATTGATTTTTTTGTGAATGTGTGGTAATACGGTGAATGGTCGTTCCGGAGAACTCCGCATTCACGGTTCAATTCCGCCTAGTTTCTAAGAGGAGTCCCCAGATCAGGAGGATGTGTTCTGCGTATGCGAGGATACGAACTTACCAGCTCTTTTTATGGTGCGCGTCCCAGTTTCAGGCCCCAGTCGTGCTTCCGACACGTTCGATGCTATACGCTACCACCACTTAATTATAACTGTGCTAAGAAACTCATTCTCTTTCCTCACTGCGTGCTGTCGGTGGACAAGAGCTTCTCACAGCTTTGGGCCATCAACTGTTCTTCACTATACCTGTGGTTTTATCCGTGAATATGAAGTTTGCCGCGTGTAGCCAAGATGATGGTGGTACGTCGGTGGCTTTGACAACGAGCCCGCCTAACAGGTTACTGCTGGCCTAGCCCCTGACTCACAACTGCGCCGAATGATAAACAAATCTCTAAACAGCGAACAGCTTGAAGCATTGGAGGGTTTACTCCTCTAGTACTCGTCCATATTTGACTTTTCAGGGACAAGCAGCTCAGGGTGCATTCCCCTGACACGTCTCTACCATCGCACTGACACAAGCTGCTCTCACTCAGTTCGACAGAAGCCGTGTAGAGTGTCGCCAGAAGGACGCCAGGACATCAGTTAACAAGTTCTGGATATGCTGTACAAAGGTATTATTCAGGAGTCATGCAGTCCTGGCTGCTCCTGTCATTCTGGCCAAGAGAAAGATGGTACATGGCACTTTTGTCTGGACCACTTCATCCTGAATGCAGCAACTAAGAAAGGCGTTTATCCTTCGCCCCGAATGGATGACGCCATAGGTTGCCTGTACTCAGCTGCGCACGTTTCATACATTTATCTGCGGTAGGGATATTGGCTTATACCTTTGCACCCTCAGCAGAAGGAGAAGAACATTTTTATCACGCCTGGCAGCCTCTTTGAGTTTATATTATTGCCGTTCGGGCTGTGCAATGC
>JAJIZL010052462.1:0-17378 GCA_023969395.1 Amblyomma maculatum | reverse complement strand
GTTCGATACTTACAGTCCCGTCGCTTTTTCATTCCCGGCTTATTTGGTGCGTTCGCCACCGCCATCAGCTGCGGTTTATATAGTGCAGGTAAGTACTGAGTACGTTTCAATTATGCGACGTACCCTTCAGTACGCATTGTCCGCAGAAAAAAAAAAAAAAAAAAACAGAAAAATTTCACCGTTGCAGAAGCCAAACCACCGCCTTCACTCTAGACTCGCTAGGAGAACTTGAAATTTTAGATATATCGTATGAATCGGAGAAGTTCGAAAAAGGCAGTGGTAGGATTTCAATTGTTATAGAAGGGTTCCTAAAAATTTTCGTTGGGCAGGGACGAGAAGAATCGGTAGTCAGCTGTAACTGGTGTGAAATAAAATTTTCGACGCATTAAGTTAAGGCGGTGCTTTAAAAAAAGCAAGAGTGCCGAGTGAGATGTGCATCAGCGCCCCCGCCCCCCTCCCCCTCCCCGCTCTCTTAATTCTATGGTGTGTGCATAGAAACCACTTACTACCGTAAACGTCCTCAGTTAAATTTTTATTTATTTATTATTAGTACTCAAATGCCTTTGGTGAGGGATATTACATGAGGGATGGGCATAATGTTCATAAATGTCGTGAACTGTGGTTCTTCAGTCTCTGCCGGTTTCACCGCCTAAGTCGGTCCAGGGTTCCACCTCTGTAATAAGAGTACCCCATGCTGTCCATGCCTCTCCCTATAACTTTAATTCCTTTTCCGCGTTAACTAAACGTAAATGCAATATTTTTCCAATCCTGCTCGAGCATATGAGAAGCGATAATCGCTTTTGATGGTCATCAGTGTAAAAAATGGATCACTGCCTTTTCGTGGCGGAGGGTCTTGCGAAACTCGATGAAGTCGTGAGCTCTGTTGTGTAGGGCCACCCAAGATAGACAGGTCACGGCAGAGAGTTCTGACAAAATGTGATTCACTGGAGAAGGTAATGGCAACCCATTCCAGTATTTTCTGCCAAGAAAACCCTATGACCAATCATAAGACTGCTATGATTACTGATCTCGAGCCGGGCATCCTGAAGAGTGAAGTTGAATGGGCCTTAGCCAGCCTTGCTAAGAACAAAGCTAACGGAATTGATGGCATTCCAGCTGAATTGCTTCAAAACCTCAACCATGACGCTGTTAACATTCTGCATGCATTATGTCAGAAGATTTGGACAACCCTGCAGTGGCCACAGGATTGGAGGAGGTCAGTTTTCATACCCATTCCAAAGAAAGGCAGTGCCAAAGATTGTTCCAACTACCGCACGATCGCGCTTATTTCGCATGCTAGCAAGGTGATGTTGAAAATCCTCCAAGGTAGGCTGCAGCAGTATGTGGATCGGGAGCTTCCGGACGTGCAAGCTGGGTTTCGCAAGGGCAGAGGAACTAGAGACCAGATTGCCAACCTTCGCTGGATCATGGAAAAAGCAAGAGAGTTCCAGAAACCCATCTACTTCTGCTTTATTGATTATGCGAAAGCGTTTGACTGCGTAGATCACAGCAGATTGTGGCAAGCTCTCAAAGAGATGGGGGTTCCAATTCATCTCATCTGTCTCCTCAGGAACCTGTATGAAGGACAAGAGGCCACAGTCAGAACTGGTAATGGTCTTACTGATTGGTTTCCGATTGAGAAAGGAGTGAGACAAGGCTGCATACTGTCGCCCTGCCTATTTAACCTATATGCTGAGTGCATCATGAGGAAGGCCGGTCTGGACGAGTCTTCAGCTGGAGTGAAGATTGCTGGGAAACGTATCAACAACCATAGATATGCGGATGATACCACTTTAATGGCAGAAAGTGAAGTGGAACTCAAGATACTTCTGATGCGCTTACAAGAAGAGGGTGAGAAGTGTGGGCTTAAACTGAACATTAAAAAGACAAAGATCATAGCGTCTTGCCCCATCAAGTCCTGGAGCATCAAGGGACAAGAAGTGGAAGCTGTGACTGATTTTCTCTTCTTGGGCTTCAAGATTACCCCGGAAGGAGACTGCAGCCACGAAATTAGGAGACGCCTGCTTCTGGGAAAGAGAGCAATGGTTAGCCTTGACCGCCTAGTAAAGAGCAGAGGCATTAGTCTGCCAACCAAGATCCGTATAACTCGTGCTATGGTCTTTCCAGTTGTGATGTATGGATGCGAGGGTTGGACTGTGAAGAAAGCTGACCGCCGAAGAATAGACGCGTTTGAATTGTGGTGCTGGCGGAGAATCTTGAGAGTTCCTTGGACGGCCAGAAGATCAAATCAGTCGATATTGTCGACCATTAAACCCTGACTGCTCATTGGAGGGTGGAATTCTAAAGTTAAAGCTCAGCTACTTTGGTCATCTGATGAGAAGAGAGGAGTCGCTGGAGAAAGATTTGATGTTGGAAAAGGTTGAGGGTCGCCGGGGAAGGGGTAGGCAGCGAACGCGATGGTTAGATGGCATCCTCGAAGCGCTGCAAATGAAGTTATGTGATGTTAGGAAGATAGTGAGAGACCGGAAAGCGTGGCGTGATATGGTCCATAGGGTCACGAAGAGTCGGACACGACTGAATGACTGAACTGAACTGAAGTGTAAAAAGTAAAGAAAAAAAAACTTATTACAGTTTATGGGACTGCTTTGTGAAAAACAATAGTTACCCCTTCCTGGGTGGATATGCAGGGGAATGCTCTGTGTTTACAAGGGTGGTCAGGAATTCCCAGGCCATATCAGCGTGAAGTCCGGGTACCTGTGATGCCAGTATAAAGGCCGAACCTAGAGGTGTGCGCCGTGCCGGTTTCGACCGGCGGCGGCGTCGCGCGGACATTTTCACCGGCATCGGCGGCGTGGAAACCGCAACCAAAAATCCAACAAGCTATTTCGCTGCATCCCTCGTTCATGGCGGCAATTTGTTGAATTTTCGGCTTTTCACATAAGAGGCTGATACAGGATTTGAAAGAGGAATCTAGACCGACCGCGATTCTAAGCCGACCTCTAACGTTGAAGTCCTCCCCCAAGGAAAAGTAACTGTCCTTGAATGTAAGCCGGCCGAGAAACCAGGGAGAGCAAGCAAACGGCATTTACTCGACCCCCCTCACTCGCATCCATCATCTCATTTCTCCTCGTGCAATGACTTATAGGAGAGTATGTGGGCTGCACTTTCGGAATGAATGCGTAGCGAAGGCTTCCGGGATGTCCTTCCAGGTGGTGGTGGTGGTTTATTATCATTAAATAATCAAAAAGGAAGGAAAAGCGTGTTGCCGGCCGCAGCAACTGCTATCTAAAAAGGTTGAAGCGATCCAGCTTGCTAATAAAGACGCGCGTTTGATTAGCTCGCGAATTTTATAATCTTATGTCGTATTTTATGATACGTTTTATGATCACTAGAAAGCCGACCAGAAAAAAAAAAAAAAAAAAAAACTATCGAAAGCTCAAGACTTCAATAACTGGGGTAAATATTTTCCTTTGCTGCTAGGCGGCCCTTGTGCTGTCAGCCAGTCAGTAGATGAAATAACGCAAAGCTTCCGACTAGACAATAAGAGCAGCCACGTGTTCTGAATGTTAACCTTGTTTTGAAGCAATTTGGAGTTCTTTTCTTAAAATATCTTTAACTGCAGTATTTATGATAAAATTCTAATTCGCTAATTTTATTGACTCTTCGTCAATAAATTCAATTGAATAAGCACGGAATACTAAAAATGAAAGACAATTTTTATGCAAAGGTATAAAATTGTAAAATTATTTCTGGAAAAGAATTATCGAATAGTAGAATACATATTTTGAAACTTGCACATTGTAGCTGTTTTATAATACAAAGCAGATATCGATTTTTTTTCAGTGTATGGCTGTTTCAATGAAGCACCACCACGCGCATGGACATGTACAGCCTTTGTCATAAGTGTAGAGCCCAGGGTATGCCCAGGGGGTCTGCTTTTGAGCCGTATAGTGGCGCTGATTTAGCATTAGTGGAGGTCGTTCCCACCGGAGAGGAAAGGACAAAAAATCTTATCATCAAGAGATTTGGAACCCTGGAAATGCATTACAGGCCACACGAAGTGGCTCAGAAGCAGACCCCCTGGGCTCTGCAATTTTGAGAAAGACTGTACGCAGAAATAATTATTTTGTTGGGGATCAACTCAAAGGATGTTTCAAATTTGCAAATCTAATCTCCGCTGCACTGTCCACTGCAATGAATAGAAGCTGACTTTGACGGCAATATGCCAAACGTTTCTTTTCTTTTTTCTTTTTTTTTTTAACCGAAAAGAGCCTGTGAACTTCGCTGAACTTTCTGATGCACCATTCGCTCTCTCGCACAATGTGTACGGCGCGAGGTAGCTGCTTCGAGATGTCAGTGTGCACCTGGTCACGGCGATTACCAAATTGGTGGAACCGCGGACGCACGACGGAGGCTCGGTGGCTGCTCGCGCTCATACGGCTCTGGTTCTGTCCCGGTCTTGCCTTCCTGCCACAGATATCTTCCCGGCGTGCAGCTCTGTACAGTATTCACGGTGTTTGAATGCATGCAGTTGTCATTTCTGTTGGCAGGCGCGTTTGGTGTCCTCTCGTTTCCCTACGTGCGCGTCATTCACTATGCTCATGTATGCACACAGCTTATTGTGAGGAAGGGCCGACCGGTACGCGATGCGGCACCTAAGGGTCGTTTGAGCTTCGGGGGCTGAGAAGAGGAGCCTGGTTCAGCTGGAGTTACCATTGAGCGTTTGACCCCTCAACGACAGCTTTCTTTCTTTTTTCTTTTTCTTATAACCTTGAGCGATTGTTCCAGCGGCATACGTTTGTCCCGTATGCACGTGTGCGGAAGAGGAAACGTACGGGAAGGCAGAGGCTCGGAACGCAGTGACTACAGAGCTGCTTGTATGTTTGCTTGGGACCTGGTGGTGGTGGTAGTGGTTATTTTAGTGAATAATCAAACAAAGGAAGGAAAAGAGTTCTGCCGGCCGCGGCAGCTGCTGTCTAATTTGAAGCACCCGAGCTGCGCTGCGCCCGGCGGGAAAGAAAAGGGGATGGGGAGAGGATAGCGAGGGGAAGAACAGACTGGAGCGATATTACAGAGGCAGAAAGGACAGGGGGAGCTTTGCACATTATTTACAGAATACAAAAAAGGACAACGAGTTCGCTTCGCTCGCAGGCAAGTGTCCGAGCACTGTCCACAAATGACTGCGCGCGAGCGGCCACTGAATGATTAGCTGATTAGCTGACAGAAACTATTTTTCTTTCCCTAAACATCGATTGGTGAGAAGTGTCGTGTGATTTCTTATTAATAGCTGTCCCCGCCAAGGGGACAGCAACTAGGGATATGCCTGTTCGTTCAATCAACTCCACACACACAAAAAAAGGTAAACAAGTTCGCGCCGGTCTCGCGAGAGTTCATAGGCACTGAGTTGAGAGGCATGAGAGTTGGTCGATAGGCATCTATTTACTCTGGAAGGGGTAAATAGTTTCCCTTTTCCATACACTTTCCAACCGCTTATGTGATTTTGATAAGCGCCTTATTTCTAGATCACTATAAATTACTGCACGTTCAATTGAGCCTGCTAGGAAATCTATTTTGTTGCGCCCATGGAGTAGGTTAGAGAGGGGTGGTTATTCTGATACCTGATTGCTCCATCTCCTCCTTTTCCTAATTGGGCCTTTTTTTCCCCTCTTTTTTCCTCGGCCTGTGGCTTATAGCCTCTCTCCACCCCCCCTCCCCCACTCACACAGAAAAATATTTCTGGTACACCACTGGTTGCGTCAACTAAAATAATACTGTTATCCAAAACCACAGTTCACGAGCAAGATCAAAAGAATTGAAACATGCCATGCGCAAACTTTCATAACCCACGTGTGTATTGCTGGCGTGTGTGCCATTTTTTAAGCACATGCTTTGTCATTTAATACTCATTATGGGATGCCTTTTAAGCGCCTCATTTCCCGGCATGTTCAATTCACTGGTCATTAATGTAGCTAATTTGTTGTCTGTGTTTTTACCCTAGGGCAAACACAGCAGTGTCTTGCATACTTGAGAGCACAATATTGTAACGTAACGTTACAGAGAAGGCTCTCTGGCACTCTGGCACCGAAGAACACCAACAGCCAGTCAAGGCAGCACAAAAGCGCAGCACCGTATTGCTTCGTCGTCTTTTCCGAATCGCCCGTTCCAATCTTCGTCGTCTATGAATGGCATGTGTCAATATATTCGTGGATTAATGTTTTGTACTAATCTGTCTGGCTCTATATATTTCCCAGTTGGTTCAAGGTGCGCAGGCTTCATAAATGAAAGGGTTAAATTGACAGCCACAACCAAGAAAAACAAAAAATGGTATCCGCGTTTTTAATTATTTGTGCTTAATAAATCTTTGTTAACCACATTTCAAGATGCGCCTTCTCGCAATACATCTTTGTTAACCACATTTCAAGATACGCCTTCTTGTAATTCAGTGGATAAACAGCTAGCATACCCTATAGAAATGCACTGTATAGATATATACATATATATTTTTTTTTTTTTTTTTTGTGGAGACAGCATGATGTCAATGTGTTGGTCACTGCACGTGAACCAGGGATGCGACACCTGCACTTATTAATCTTTCCCTGAGCAACAAACAGCTTTCAAACTGGCACAAATGAATTAACTGCACAAACTAAAAAGTGCGCCTATCAGTAACACGGTACTGTTACGGGGCTCAGTCCGTTCAACCCGATCGACGCAGGAGCATGGCATTCCACACATTCACTCGGCTTCCAGCCGTTCTACTACAAGATGGACAGAAGAAGACGAGCCTTTCTAACCATCCAGCCACTATTCATCTAATATGCTAATACTATGCTCTCCAGACAGTGAGCACCCGAGGGGCGATGGCAAAGGGAAGATATCAGTCACTTGCCTTTGATCGGCTGGACGAGGCGGGGGTAGGCGAAAACATCTCTTCTTTCTGAGCTGAAGAATTCACTGGTGGGACATTCGCCGCATGGGATTTGGCTCAACGGGGGAGCCCTTTAGGCCCATATAGCACCTGCACTAAAACAACAACGATGGGGCTTGTCACGAATGTAAGGCGGCAGTACTTTTTCTTGTGTGTTTTCATATGTGTTTATTGGGTCATGTCTTGTGGGTGGAGACAATGAAGAGGTTTGCGGCTAACTATGCACTAGTCAAGCAATTTAGCTCATTAGCTACAGGTACCGGGAACCATCACCTGCTAACCGCAAACTGACAGATTTGAGCACGCTTCATATTTTTAGTTTGTCTTCTTGTTCTCTTACGCGCACGGGTGTATTCCCTAAACCATACAGATGGACAGCTTAACCGAGCCATAAGGAAAAGGAGGAAGGTGGAACTGAAAAATGAGAGAGGTGCCATAGTTGAGGGCTTCAGACCACCGTGCAACAGATGCTTTCACCTCATCGAACTGTAGTGGTCCAAAGTGCCCCCTAGAATTTTTGTTCAATGCTCCTGCTAATACACCTTCCCAGAGGAGGGGACCGCCATCCTTCTGCTTTAACTGCATGCTTTTGACGTGCGGCAGACGAGCGTCGCAGGTAGTGTGCGTAAAGGTGTATTCACACAACGGACCATGCGAGACCAGACGTCAGGTGACGCCCCGTTTCCCTGCCTTGAGACTTGAGCCCAATTCGCATTTGGAGAAAAGCTTGTCCACTCCGCTGTTGCCATTTCGACTGCTGCCTTTGAAGGTGGCTTTAAGCGGATTATGCCCAAAACGGTCTTTCGCCTTCCGGCTTTCACCAACATCAGAAGCTAGTCCTGCACATTGCAGAGCGAAAGTGGGATGTCACCTCCTTGCGTTGGGCTTGGAGCAATGTTATCACATCTTGAAGTGTCCCTGAAAAGATGTGATAATTTGTGATGTGATTTTTTTAATTGCTCTTCACTACCACTCGCAGCCAATTAGAGCGACACCTCTAACACTTCACCTATGCCTGATATAGACTCCAGTCTGGGCGTGTCACCTCATTGGGCGCACCCAAGTGACGCGGGTAAGGCGGAGTGGAGGCACAATCTACTTTCTTTATTTTTTCCTGTGCAGTGACGAGCGTTGAGCTGAGGGACATTGAAGGAGCATCATTTTTTGATCGCTAGTTTCCTCCTTGTTAGTGAAGCGAGGTAAAAAATGTTCGCACTGCAGAAACAATTGATGGAATACCGATCGTTCGTGCATGTTTTCTAGCCTTAGTAGATATGTTGTCCCTGTCTTTTCAACACCGCTTAGTACTCAGTCTTCGATCTCTCAATGCAGAAAGCTTGGGCTAGTTACACGTGGGCCATACAGGTTGGGAAAAACTTTCTCCTCCTGGAAAAATTTTATCCTGTTTTTCCTCATGGGAAGCCCTAGCCTTGTTCTAGAAGTTAAATTTTAAAATAGAAAATTTGGGAATATAATCTCAAAGAAAAACGGCAATAATTATTTAATACACAGCAGTTAAAATTAATGGGCGATGTGATGCAACAAATTTACATTATCTTCTGGTGTACGGAAGTTTTTGAGGTGTGCAGGGCTTCAGTTACACTGACAACGGCATATTTTCCACTTGAGGAATATGTACTGCTCGTGCGTTAAAAAAAAAAGCATGGATAGTGGGTGGGTTACTTAATGACCTTTGAAATGCTCGTATGGTACCTTGGTACTGCACTTGTGGCTTCTTACCCATGAGCACATGGTTGCCGATTATGCGCTTCTGATGCCTGCCTTTTGGTGTAGGTCAATATGCAAATCTACACAGGTGTGCACAACCAGCGTGTTTCTTCAAGAAATCTTTTCACGGCGAGGATAGGAGACGTGGAGATGCATTAGCCATTGAAACTCCCTTGGACGTCCTGCGTGCATTTATGAGGTCCAGAGGACATATCCAGTGGAGTTTCAGTACCTGTTGGGAAGAGGTTGCCTCCGGAACCCATTGTAGTACTCACTTGACATGTCTGCAATACCACACAAATTTCTCTCTTTTGTGCCATGCTCATAATTACTGCTTAAAACAAAAGAGTGGACTTGATGCCTCTTGGGCAACAATAATTTCTGCCTTCTTCCTGTATTCTTTCGCGCGAAGGTCTCCTATTTATTTTAATCGTTTTCTAACCTACGTGTCATTTCCTTGCAGGTTCCCATGGAAATCTGCCCATTAAAGGTAAGCCTCACTGTGTATACATCCTTGTACGCCACCATCAATCTCCTGCGTGCGAGGAGTTCTCAGGTGCTTGTCAGGATGAATTCGTTGCTAGCATGCTGGGATAGTTGTGACATAACATCAGCACAGCGATGTCTCAAACAGTTATCTTAAGTTGCTACATTTATGCCAGTCATAAGTTTCCAGATGTGAGGTGGCTACAGCTGGTGCTGAGGACAAGGCTGTCAGCAAGCGTATGGTTAGGCTGCATGCCGCATATACGATGACGACATATTTCCTTTCTTCAAAGAAGTTTGATATTGATGAACAGCAAAATTTGTATTTGCATAATAGTTCTGCTGCCAATATGCATGCAGTGGTTCTACCAGTATGAAGCTTTGCATGCATAAGAATAAATGTTTCTTGGAAGTACCTATATTTCTGCCACACACAAAAACAAAATAACATAAGGTACTGTTAACAGTGGCATAATTAACCTCAAGGAGTTGACGAATGAGTGTGTACGTAGGTCTGAGTTGATGCAAAAGGAAGTAAGCATAGATTGTCAATGCGATTGATGTGACAGAATATGCATTAGCATTGGTATTCCCCTCAAATGGAGCAGGTGCGGCCCTTGATGGGTGAGGACCGTGTGACGGGGACTATGGGACCCTCTGCTCCCTCAACCGTCGCCTCCCACCCTCTCTCCATCTTAGTTCTCCCACTTCCCTTCCTCCTCTCCTGCTGAAGTGGAATTTCTTTTTTTTCACTTTCCCCAACTGTCAGCTGGAAAACAACCGCATAATGGAGTGGGCCCCAAATCGCCGTCGGTCAGGCGTGAAGGCGAGCCGTGAGCCCATCGTGACTTGACCGTGGGCACCTTGCGATGGTCCATTGGCGACCGTTTGGGGCCCGCTCCGTACCCTGCACTTAGCCAACTGATCCGATCGAAACATGTTGGTTTGCTACCTACGAACTGAAGCTTTAGATTTTTCAGAGATGGAAAAAAAAAGAAAAAGGGCAGCATGTTTCTTTTGAGTCAGATGGAGTGACCACGATTAAGAAACATTTTATAATGTAGCCTCTGGTGGGTAAAAACAAAAAGGAAACATTCAGGCTCATTGGAAAGGCATATATGGAACTAACACTGACTGTGATTCTAATGAGTCTTTTATGTTGATGGTATATTATCTGTTATCAGTTTTTCGGTAGCCAGTAATAACTTGGTGACAGCATCTTATGAGTGAATGTGATTCACTGTGGCAGGCTGTTGGTTGGTTGGTTTGTGGGGTTTAACGTCCCAAAGCGACCCAGGCTATGAGAGACGCCATAGTAGAGGACTCCGGAAATTTCGACCACCTGAGGATCTTTAACGTGCACTGACATCGCACAGCACACGGGCGCCTTGCTTTTCGCCTCCATCGAAAAGCGGCCGCCGAGGCCGGGATTCGATCCCGCATTTTTGGGAACAGTAGTCAAGCGCCATAACCACTGCGCCAGCCCGGCGGGGTACTGTGGCAGGCTGTGGCAGAATGTTTTGTCTACCCAGTTCAGAAATAGAGAAGTCTGTGAGCGAACTGAGTGTCTTTTTGGAGGATGCATTGTATCCACTTAATCACTTGATGAGAGGACAGAAAGACCCAGAATATTTTTATTATGCACCACTTGAACAAAATGTTAATAAAATAAGCACAGAATAATAATAATAATAATAATTAATAATGGGTTCACAGGAAAGGAAAGGTGCAGTATCTGTCACCTCTGCTCTTGGGGAAATGAGAAAGATGGAAGTGAAAGCTGAAAGAGAGAAAGGGGTGCCATAGGGGAGGGCTCTGGAGTAATTTCGACAACTTGGGGATCTTTAACGTGCACTGACATCGCGCAGCACATGGACGCCGCTTTGTTTCGTCTCCATCAAAACGCAGCCGCCAGTAGTCGGGATCGAGTCCGGGTACTCCGGCGCAATTCAAATAAGTACACCTACTTACCCTTTGGTGTGGCCTTGAATATCTACACCAGGGGTTCTCAAACTTTGTTTTGTGCCCGTGTGTGTTCCGCGAGCAATCAGGGTGAGTTTCTGCCACTGGCAAGCTCTTTTGCTCTGAAAAGCTAGTGTCTGCCGAAAGAATAAAAAAAAAAAAGCACTTCCTCTGCGCAGCCAGCAGAGCAGTGAGGCAAGCAGTCACGTGATTATGAGCGCGAATGAGATGGAACGTTTCTCTTGAATGCAGCTTTCTCTGTTTTCGTCTTGTGGAAAGTCTGATCATCAGCGAGATATATGGGGAGTTCCTTGGCGCACACCTGTGGCTGTTGGGATTCCTTGAGGCAAAAAACTTTGAGAACCTCTGCTGACCCGCCACTGTTTCAGTTTGAAGGTCAATGCAAAGGCTTGAATTCTGTCTTGTAGCAGTTTTCATTATCTCGCTCTGCTTTGCCCTCGGGCGCTACAGTATTTTGTAAATAAATACTTTGGGTCTAAAAATCATACAAACTCCTTTTGGTTTGCTAATGCACTTATCACCAACTGGTTCCTGCATCCATTGTGGAAGCTATAGTTGGCCAGAAAATACGGCAGACATAGTTAACGAATGCGAAAGCATTATAGCCACTTGGATGCAAATTTTCGAGTCAAGATTTTGACATATGGAAGACGCAGTGATGCGTCACTTGAGTCGCCTCCAGAAATATCTAACAGGCTAGGAGTCATGCACGCTTTAGCTTTGTTGGGCCTGGACGTTCAGTATTAGAAGTCATTGTGCAACCAGAAATCTTATTGTGCAACCATTGTGCAACCAGAAACCAGAATGAAACAACCCGAAACGCTGTACAGCGGACAGTTACATGAAAATTTTAATACAAAAGTCGACGGAAAAAAAAGTTAGAGGCTCCATTTGATATCTCTTGAGAGGTGGACGGCGAAATCCTAGTTTTGTAGTCGTGAGGCATGCCTAGTCATTCATTACCACTAAGCATTTTTACTCGTTTCAAATCAGTGGCGGTCATTTCTAATAGTCGTTTGACTTATTGGTCGTTTCGTAGTCATGATGAGTCATTCCTAGTTATTGTAGTCATTACCACTTAAGCTAAGCATGTTTAGTCATTTCCAATCAGTTGCGGTATTACAATCGTCATTTGACATATTGGTTGTCTCGTAGTCATTAGCAGTCATGATATGGGTCATGCCTGCTTAGTCATTTTATTCATTTCCAATCAATTGCAGTCATTACAAGTCATAGTTTGACATATTTTAGTCATTATTAATCATTATTATTATTAGTCATATTAGCATTAGTCATTACATCTATCAATGTCTATAACATTTATTCATTACCTATCATCATCAATAGTTTTTATTCTTAATCTCCCTCCTCACACGTCCACTATTTGCAAGTGACACATCAGTCACAGATGCAAAGCACTGCTCAGATCCTATGCACAGATCCCGCATACACTTCTTGCGCATGGGATTTCGTTCCATGAGCCTAGAATAGCTTTCGTTTTAAAAATGATAGAAAAAAGAATCATCATCGGTTACTATTTTTGCTTTTATTTCTTCTGTAATTAATGTTCAGTTTTATAGAGTTTTTATTTAATTTTTATTATTTTAAGCGTTATTTCTTTTTGTTACCTTCAACGCCTTCAAGCGTCCTTACTCTAGACAAGGAAAATTATGGACATATTCACAGGAATTCGGTGGAGAGCAGTGGCTAGTGTGCATCGGCTGAAACATGGGCGGATGGTGGTTCGATTCTTGGCGTGAGCGCATTTTTTTTTTTGTTTTTTGTGGGCATGCTTTGCACATAATTTCTTGTGACGCCACGCATGAGAGAAAAATGTTTTCGGAATTAAAACTGCCACAACCTTAAAGTCCGTCTGTGGATACATCCAGTGATGCATCATACGGCTGCTTGATGTATAGTTTTCTTAAGTCTCCATCGTTGGTATTTCTATGACTATCTCGCGAGCACGGCGAATGTCTCCTCTGGCTTCTGATAATGGAACATACAATGCCTCTTCACTAATTCCTAAAGATGGCGCCCTTGACGCCAGAAAAAAGTCTGTCTCCACCGGAAATCAAAGCACTCCACTACCCTCCGATTCCCTGCCTTGCGAGCGTGCAAGCCACTACTCTACGCCGGGCTCGTGAGAAACCGATTCTTCTTGTGATAGCAGCCATGATACTGACCCTGCAGGGCTGCGGTTAGTGATAATGGTAATGATGCATTAACGATAACAATGATGGTGCATTTAGCTTATTATGATGATAGCAGTGATATAGTGACGATAGTAAGGATAAAAATGATGATGCTGTTAGTGAAAATAATCCTGTGGAGTGGCTTTGACCATTTCCACTCTTAAACAGACCCAAGCACAGTCCTGTAACTTTTGCAGTTCAAAGGCACGCGATCGTGTGACAGGCTTTGTAATTTCACTGAATGTATCGCAGCCGCAGAACCCAACCGAAACGTCTCTGTGCACCTTGATCTGAGAGACACGACGTCGACGCGGTCGGCTACCACGGCCAATGGTCGCAGCGGTGGTGGCGGCGGTAGCAGGGGTGGTGGCTCTTCATCGCCCGAGTACCTGGACTCGTCGCCATCCCTCTCGGAGAGCCTGCTGGACGACAACAACTACGAGGCTGTGCTGGGCTTGGACCTGGAGCCGCCTGAGCTGTTCCCACCCGACGACGGGCGGCGGCAGGCTGAGGACTTCTCAGACGTCGAATGCCACGGCATCGTCGACATTGCAGGTGCGACGATTTGCCCCTTGTGCGTGTACGCCTTGTACAACCCCTGCCCAACTGCCGAGTTGTGCTGGTTTTCTTGAAACTTTCGCCGAGAACAAGCCACCACCACACGCTCACAGTTTGCGTTGGAGACATGCAGGTGGCAGCCAGAGCTCTTTAATACTACCAGTTGCGAAGCTTCTAGAGCCTATATATAAAAAAAAACGGCGGTTTTGGTTGGTCAGAATTCGGGTGTATAGAAATAGTGCCGGCGCCTGCGGTCATTATAGGAAACTGTGTCTAATTTGCAAACTTTCAGATTGTTGATAAATGCGCCACCACCTGAAAATAAAGTTAGTTGAAGACTTGCATTAGCAAAAATTCTTAAAGATAACACCGTACAGTTAATTAAGGTGGAAAAGAAGAAAGAAAGAAGTGATTTGTGAAAGCAATGACGGCAATAGTGGAAATCTATTGATTGCTTCTAGATGGCGCGACAATTCATAGGCACACAGTAAATGCGCACAGAAACTAGTCACTTTTTGAAGTATCCCAACTGGTGTGATCCAAAAGTTGTGGGTGGCAGCTACAGCCGCTCACTTCCAGTGTGGAACTGGAAGTGGCAGCTGGTGCAGTACCGGATCGCACCAGAGATGAGTTCATGGGCATTCATGGGCAGGCGTTTTCAGCCAATTTGTGTAGCAGACGAATTATATTTCACTGGATTCCAAAAGGGCTTTAACTGAATTCAAAAGGATTGAAATTAGTAGTGCCAAGGCTAACTTCATGTAGTCAATGGAGACAGGGGCACTATACTGAGTGCGCGAGCATACTTTTTTTGGAAGAAAGCGGCAGCGCTGTCATTTCCCACCCTCAGCTTCTTCCTACAGCTTCGAGGTCTCTCATTTTTCTTGCCTGTCTGTCCCTCATGTCTATCAAGCAGTGCTTAAACTATTGTTGTGCTCTATGATGTACAGGGCCATGGTTTACAAGAGCAACTCAAGAGCTCAGATTATCTCCTTTTAAGACCTCGAACAGGATGAGCAACGGCTCATTGCATAGGCTTGACTATTCCTGCACTCTATCTCTGCTGCCTATGCACGGCTACACTTCGAGCTGCTCTTTCCATTTGGGAATTATGTGCATATCTTAAATGCTCAGCCTAGCTGGGTCGTTTCTGATATATTTCTGCTTAGCCTCCTGCCCATCTGAGCAAAAATAACACTCTGGATCTTCTGGTCTGATTGTGCCATATTGGGTGATTGTTTGGCTGTGACCTGTGGTGCCTGTCTGAGTGCTGTTTTTTTTACCAACATGAGCTCTAGGTTTGCACCTCTGTCGGCAGGTGATGATGCCTATGGCCGCAACGTGATAGTCATCTCGGCATGCCGGCTGCCACCGCACAAGGAGCTGAACCACCCCAAGTTTCTCAGGTGGGCCTCTTTCACTTGCTCATGTTTATTTGTTATTCACTAATTTGTTCATAAAGTAGTGCAAGCTGAAATCGTTTCAAGCAACATTGTCTCAATAACCACTGTGCCATATGAACAGCAGCAAGAATTTTCTAGTTGTTAATGTTGTACCCAATGTAATACACAAATCAAAGGGATTGGTTAGCTATTAGCAGCCACCCTAATTACTGATTCACATGGAGCCATAAGGTTTTGCACAGTGCTAGTTGCTGACTTCTTCCTTAATTGAAGTGACTTGTTTGTTCTCCTGAATACATTGGTTGCCACAGTTGCTACACAGGTTCAAAGCTGCAAAATAAAGTGGACAGTGTACAAGTGTGCACAGTAAGGTGTTACAGGCCAAGAATTCTCATTTTTCCTCCAGAAAGCACTCCTAATATTGGAGTGCTTTTACTGCGTACTGCACAAGTTTGGCCACCTGAGAGAGTCGTTCACGTATCTGTAAGAGGCATAGGGTAGCCTGCTTGTGTAGCCCAATGTAGCACTGTGATTGTGCAGTTCCTTCCAGGATGCAAACTCTTTTGCAACGAACGGGTGAGCATACAGGGGCCTTCTAATCCACAGTGTACAATGAGTGCAATGAACAGCAGAAGACAACATAGCATAACAACATAACAAGACCACAAACTGCATACTTAGCAAACTAAGTATAGTCAGGAGCTTCTCAGAAGGCAGCATTCTCCTGTGCTAGCTGCTTAGGTTGCTATATGCAAGGAATTAGACTGATACATCTCAGAGGGCATTGGCTGAGCTCTTGTAAGATCTAAGAAAGCTGTGTTGTCTGCTGGGGTCAAATAAAGAATGAGGAAGGTCATCAAGTCCAACTCAGTATGAGTGCCATGAAGGAGTGTCACTCTTGGCAAATGGGGCTTCTGGCTGTCCAAGAGAACCAAACAGGTCTACCATGATTTCCATGAAGTGCACGGGCACTTCGGATTGTGAGATTGTGACCAAGTTGACCAAAATCGAGCTCAGTGTGGATCCAGGCATTGCTACACGGCGAATCGCGATCGCCCACGATCCTTCCCTACCTCCTCGACCATGGTCGAGCTGTCATTGCCACTTTCGTTCGCAGGCATTAATCAAATATACCAACTAGAAGTACTACCTACAAATATTCAATTGTTTGTAAAAGAAAGTGACTTTCTTGAACGTATTCCTCAATCACACACTGACGCACATACTTGACGGGTTGACCGGCCTAACTTTTAACTGTGTTCTCAAACCTCATCTCAGCGCGGAGTTATAAAATGGCGAATTTTGTCTAAAGGGCAGAGGTTCTTGTTCGCAAGAGCACTTTGTCGAGGTTAAAACGAATGAACCCAATATGGCAGCATGGTCTGACGTATAGCCTTTGCTAGCCTTTGTTTTGAAAGTGTGGTAAAAAAAAAAAGAACAAAGTTTTAACCAAGCTTGTATTTTTATATATATAGTATTACAAACAAATCACGATGTTCATCGTCACCATGTCTCACGTAGTGATCTAACTTGTCGATCAGAATCAAGTGGGCATATGTAGCACGGTCCATCTCTACCACACTTGAAACTTTGATACAATCGTTACCGGTCACAATCCTAAGTGTCTGAGCGAAGGGGTATTAGTGTCACTGTTGGAGCATTATTTTGTGTGCATTGCGGCCACAGTGCGACTTTCTTTTGCCTGTGTCAAAGTGTCAACGGTGGGGTTGGTTTGCACATGGTGCACCAATCAGTGAAACAAGTTGGGAATTAGACAGTAAATGAAAAGAAAAAATTTCACCTTGTCCACCTCCTCCCTTAGTCCTTTCTGAACGGCCACAGTGCCTATATAAGCAACTTTTAAGTGGACACCAGAGAATTATGATCCGGTTAGATTGTTCAGTTCGGTTGTGTCTGTAATTGCTCTGCCATTGATTGTGTGGCAGGTACCTGATGCATACGCTGGACCAGTTTGTGGAGAGTGACTACACGCTGGTCTACTTCCACCACGGCCTCAGCAGCAAGAACAAGCCGTCCCTGGGCTGGCTGTGGACCGCTTTCCGGGCATTCGACCGAAAGTGGGTGGCCCATATTTTCCCCACCTTTCTTTATGGGACCTGTATCCATCAGCAACAC